>JAZKJV010005760.1:0-289881 GCA_037367405.1 Ottelia alismoides
TTACTTGACACGTGGCAGCAAACCAACAGTTGATACCCCTTCGCAACTGGCGGTTGAGATTAGATCTCAGCCGAGGATCCGACGGTGCTGGTGAAGGGAGATCGAATGGCTGTTGTGCGGTCTGGAGATGCGGCTTGATCAAACGACTGGGAAGTAGTGACGAAGATCGGGGAAGAAGGCCTCGGCCGACGAACTTCCCTGGCTCCGCTCCTCCTCCTCTGTGACGATGAAGGCTTCAAAATGAGTCGTGGCTTCCTGCAGGTGTCCTCTTGACGCTGGAGGCCCCAAAAGGCTCCAGCGTCGGCCGGAGCTCTCGCGAGGAGGCGACAGAGCTGGGGGTGCCCACGTGCCTCCAACGAGATGCAAAACGAGCCCTAGGCTCTTCTTGACACGCAAGATATGCAAAATGATGATGAAGGGGTCAAGGGCAAACTGCCTCGACCCCGCAGCGGAGTGGTAACGGCGGAGGATGGCGTAATGGAAGTCGGCCAGAGCCAACTCCGGCGAAGGTTGGGATTTGTGATCGGATGGACTAAACTCAAAGATGTATATGGGGATCTATTCCTATGGATATGGCGAACAATAAAATGCAATAAAATAGAGAAAATAAGAAGATCTCGAAGGTGAAGTTACCTGAGATGGGAACCTCGATGGCAGGACTTCACCGGAGGTGGTGGAACGTCCCCGACGCCTCCTCGATCCTCCTGAAGGTCAGCGAAGGGATCTATCACCTCCCTATAGCTCTGGGACACAACAAGAGGAGAAGAAAGTGGGTCAAAGGGGTTCAAAATCGAGGAGGAAGGTCGGGGGTGGTATGAAGGGTTGACAAACGACTGGGAAGAACGAGGCACAATGGGCGATGCAGTGATTCAAAGGCCGAGGTTTCACCTGGGCGTGCTAGCTCAATCTCCCAGGAACAAAAGTCGTGAAGGGACTTAGGCAAAATGGTGCAAGAATCGAGCTGCAAAACTAGACAAAAATGGTGAGAAACGAGTCTGACAAGGCTACAGGGCGAAGGACAATCAGTTAACCGCGGTCAACGTTTACGATCACCTGGTTGGTCCACGTGGAGCAACCAGGAAAAAGCCCTGAAAAATTATTTAAAAATTCATTTAAAATAGTAAATGATTTAATTAATTTTAGATTATAAAATGAAAAGTGTTTATTATTTTATAAAAATTTTTATGATTTTTATTTGTTTTTTTGAGGTATAAAATTACAAGTTGCCTTTTAGGAGCTATATAGGTATATGTATCTATATATTTTAATATTTTGTTTTTATTTGTATATTTTATTTTATTTAATTTGTGTATTATTTTATAAATTTATAACTTATTTTTATATACTTAAGAATATTTTTATTTTATTTTTCTGAAGTGTTTTGTACAATTAAATAAATAGAAGTAGTAATTATACATGTATCTTTACATGTATTATATACATGTATTTATTTTTTTGTGTTTTCTTAGTGTTTTATTCTGATTTTAATGTACACATATATTATAAATAATATTTACAAAATCATAAAAATATAAAATTATAAAAATAATGACGAATAAATAAAATGAATATTTTAATCTGTACAAGTATACGATAGGGTTCTAAAACTCAACTTTCAAATCGTAGCTCCGAAAAATATGAAACCATCTTCATTAAATAGCTTATTGAAAATTATATACATTTAAAGTTGATTTTGATACATTTCGAGTTTTATTTGAGAGATACATGTCCGGGAAGTTGTGATTCTAGAAACTTATTCAGATCATAACTTTTTATCAGTATATTCTTTTTATGTGAAATCAATTTTGTATTTTTCTATACTTAATTGTCTACAACTTTCAGGTACAAAGTTTCTTTACTTGAGGTATAAAAAGTGGAAGTAAAAATAGGACCCAAAATGATTAAAGAATGAATTAAAATAAAATGGATTTTTATTGTATTTTGGCCCTTATCTCCCCTACTTTATTTCTTGTCGACCTATTCATCTAGATGTCCAGGTCTCGGGATTTCGGGTCATAAAATATTTATAATATTTTATTCTTTTTATTTTCTTTTGTCTTTTATTTTGGCTTTAAAAATAGTATTTTATATAATATTTACACAATAATGCATGAGTGCTAAAATGCATGAATTAACGCTATTTACACGTATTTACTAGGGTTTTTAAGGCCAAAATGATAGAATAAAGATGATGAAACGTAGATTCATCAGTTATCTATTACATAAAAAAATACAAACACATATATGTTGTTCACAAAACTCGTAATTGTTGCATACTACTTTTATGAGTTCGAATGCATTTGGGGAACAATTAACTACCGAGGGGATGCCTTTAGATACAATTTGTAGGAAATGAGAAGAAAGTGAAAATCTAACAAAACATGATGTTATGTATGTCCATGCAACTATTCTCTATTGTTTATATAATGTGTTTGTATATATAATACTTACATATATAATTTGTTTTGTCAGGTTTAAATATAAATAAAATAGGATTTTTTTAGAAATGTAAAATGCATTATTAGTTTTTTTCCTGAGATGACAATTTAACTAAATATGTTATAATCGAAATTACATATTTTATTATTTTAAAATATGTTATACATATACATTATATAGCGATATAAATAAATAATTAATATATATTGAAGAAATATATAAATTTATTATAAACTCAAAAAATAAATTTGATGACATCGTCTACTGCCGACGTGATCCAAGGCCTTTCACCACATTCATCAACATCACCTTTGAGTGTTGCTTGAGCTCAACCCTTCATCGAGGCTTCGAGTAAAGATCAGAGAAGGTCAAGCTTCTCCACTCCATGTAGTAATTCACCCATCACAAACAAGGACAGATTTAGAAGGGGGCAAGGAAGGGCACAACCCCCCTAAAATTTTTAAATTACATAACATATATTTAATTATTCTCTATGAATTTTTGAAGGAAAAATAATCATAATATTTCCTAAGTATAAAGCTCCTTTTGGATTTTTTGAGTGTAAAACTTAGACATGCACCCATCACTAAACCTTACTACTAGATAATGTATCTTTTAACATAAAATTTCTACCTAGAAATAGTAGATTTTAGCTTGGATCAACCTGTTCGGATAATTTCTTAAACCGGTCAACTTAAGTATCTGCACATAAACTATCTTTTTGAATATCTATTTTTTACGATCAACCTATAGAATAGATTGGTTTCTAATCCAATCTCATTATCACTTATACATATACATAGTTTACTTCTAGATCTCAAAAAAAATCAAAGTTTCTAAAAAATCATTTATTGCTAAGTCTCATGTATTAATCTTTGGTCCTATTTATTATCAAGTAAGTAGTCAAACACACATATATTCCTGATCGGTGTATTTTTCTTCATTATCATATTAACGTTTCTAGTTGTTGGTAATAAAAAGTATAAAATTATGCATTTTTATATTTTCAATTTGATACAAATTTGGAACAAGTGTAGTTTGTAATTAATCAAATCGAAAGCTTGAATTAAAGAAATGAAAACATTAGAATATGTCTAATTTTAAAAAATGATAGAAATGTCATTCATAAAAAAATCTCGACAGTGTAGAACATATATGATATCAATTTATGTAAAATTGAATAAAAACATGCAGTTGACTAAAAAATAAGCTCAAAATAAACTATTATTTACACAAAAACTATGGATGATATAATTTATCCTTCACAACTATTGTTATATAATGAACAGAAGGGGAGTATCCAACTCACCATCATATAACTTATATGTTCACTGCTCATTATCTTGACACTTTAACTTGTGCATATTTCAATGACAAGAGCCACTTGCACTCACCCATCCTAATACAGATAAATGGCTAAGAAGGTGATGAACACATAAGTGGCATACAACTCAACAACGTACTCCCTTTATCCTAATGAATATGATTACATCACAATCGATAATTTTTTCAAACCTTATGCTCTGAAGAACCCAAAATTCTCCCTTTTAATTGTGTCATTTTAATACGGTGTAGTCGGACAAATTCAGGGTTAATAGAAAAACATAGATTTAATTAATGTTAAATTAAAGCGAGCGGTCAATTTTTTTACTTGGGTAAGTCCAAGGCCGAATTCAGGGAGGTAACTATCTCCTAAGGTTGGTTTTCAGTCAATCAAAAAATTAGGTTTTTGGAGAGGTATTTTTTCCTGACTTTTAAATGCAATAAATAAGGCGAATGCAATTCTGGTAAAATTTAAGGGTTAAAATGTAAAGTACCATCAAATTACATTAAAAAATCCTCAAACTTGGCTAGAATATTAAATATGATGAAATTAGACTACAACAATTTTTTGGAATTTTTGGATGCAAGATAAATAAATAATGAATTTATGAATGCAGACAATGAAATTTTCAATAATTGATTATAATAAATATTAAATCTAGTTATTTTCAGGAAATAAAATTATCTAAGATATGTCACTAGATAATCTATCTCAAAAAAATTCTAAACCCTAAAAATGTTGTATTTAATACATATCAAAAATTAATTAGTGAAATGGACAAAATGATTTTTAGAGAGAAAACTATGAAAGTAACGATCCATGAATTTTTGGCAATTTTTTGAGTTGTGGTTGATTAAACATGATTTTTTAAGAGCAAGATGAGCAAAATATTCAATTTTCAGCAGGAATAATAATTATTAATTAACCACAAAGCATAAAAATATCATGAGTTTGCCCTAATGTAGACAATTAATTGTAAACCAAAATACAATTTTTGAAATAAATAAATGATGCCAAAATAAGGTTCAAAATAAATGGAAAATGCAGGGTCTGTTTGCAATAACAATAATTAGAATAAAAATTGCAGAACATGGACTTAAGAAGAGTTATCAGGCCCAGAGAGGGCTTCGATGCAAATCTCCAAAGAGGCACTGCGCAGCACGTGCCTTCTGGTCGGCGAGGCTTTCTGGAGAATGGGGGAAACACGGGGTGCCTCCTGCAAATTCCCTCCCTCCCTAGGTGATGGGCACGCGCATGGGGGTTTCGTCTTCTTTCTTCTTGTGCAGGCTACGGGCGGAGCTGGGTGAAGGGTGGATCGCGCAAGGTGGCGGTGCCTCTCCTCCACGCGGGTGGCGAAGCGACGGAAGTGGGGGTTGTTCCTTCACGGGGGTGTGTTGATGTTGAGCTGAAGGTCGATTGCGGGATGATTGGCGTGAAGAGGCGATCCGCCTCCTGCTGCAGGAGGCGAGGCGGCTGAAGCAAAGCTGTTGATGGCGCGTTGCGAGGTCGTTTGCAGAGGAAGGCGGAAGGCCTGGAGCGACGACCAATGAGAGGAGGCCCACGCAGGATCGCTGACGAGGGTTGGTACTCCCCCGATGCAGGCGGTTCTACGACGGAGAGTGGAGGAATTCCAAGGAGGAGCTCGCTGGCTCGACCGTGGATGAGCGATGGAAAAGCTCCGCGCGAAGGTGGGGTCGCAGCAGGTCAGTGGCAATGGCTGATGCGGCTGCGACGTCGTAGATGGGGAAGTGGAGCTTCTTTTCAGTGGATCTGCATGGGTGAATGATGGAAATTGACGGAGAAGATTGTGCGAGGTATGTAGACAGAGTGGTGTGACAAGATGATGGATGGGAAGAGGAGGAGAATAAGAGAAAATGAAAACAGAGCAAAAGAAGGTAAACAAAGGAAATAGGAAAAGTGAGAAGAAGGGATGTAGTCGCCTGGGTTGGAAGACATAGATGCCGTTCTCGGTTCGTCGCCTCGAGTCGCGCGACGGACGCGACGAGTCTTCAATGATGATAATGCCTTGGAGATCCTTGTCGGAGATGGGATGTGGCTGCTATCACCAGCCGTCGTGCCCGGCTCTTTCTCTCCATCTCTCGTTATCTAAAAAACGGTGAAGAATTGCGGATGGTTATGGCTTGAGGTCGTTGGCCCTTTATATAGAGAAAGGGAGAGGGGATAAGGAGGAGATAGGGGGGAGTCATTGGGCGATGGCGAGATAAGGGAAAGGGGGAGGCCGGAGGTTGCGCGACTGGATGTTGGAAGTTGGTGGAGTAGATGGAGTGTGCCATTGATCGGAGACGAGGAAGGCCTCACGTGCGTGGCACGTGAGGTGATAAAGAATTTTTTATATTTTTTTATATTTTTTAATAAAAAAATGAAATAAATTTGGGTTAAAAATGAGTGACATGTGGCGGCTCCAGGAGCGGCCACGTGTCAACTTCATAAAAATTCGAAAATTAAATAAAAAGATAAATGGGAAAGAAATATCAACTGACCTAGGATCAAAAGTTCTCAACACAAAAATTTCTCATCTTGATGATATCTACAACTTTCATAAAGAGACCAAGAGCAAAGGAGGTCATCTATGCAAAACAATATTTTTGAGATACTCTATGTACATAAAATGCTTTGATTTTTGGGTTTTGTGATTTTTGTGATTTTTAATGAAGAGAAAAATCGAGAAAAATAATGATAAACTCAAAGATATATATTTACAAATTAATCTATTTTTTGGTTTTATAATAAATAAGAACATAAAATAAAGAAGAAAAAGTGAGATATTTGTACACTCTCACGGAACACTCGGACTTGGTCAGTTTCTTTGATTTTAGTCTTATTTTGTATTTGGATTTTTGTGAATTTTATTCAAACTTTCATCAAAGTATATAAATGAAAAAAAAATAAGAGAAAAAGATTAATTATATACATAAAACAAATAGGTCAAAAACGGGTAAAACACAAAACACGCAAAAGAGGCCCAAAACCCACCTTTCACATACGAGCTCCGATTTTTATGAAATTAGTATTGTTTTGAAGGTATTTGAATATGTAGTACTTTAAAAGTCAGTATACCTAAATCATACACTGGATGAGCAGCCACTATGGTGGCACGGCTTGACCGATAGTAATGACTCCTAGAGCTCGTTTGGTTACCAAGTTACCTCTGGGGTAACTCGATTTACCCCCTGTATTCCTAGGTTATGCCTAGGTTGGAATTCCATCACAAATCAATATCACATCATATCACGCACATTCATTATTCTAACCCTCTACAAACCCTCATAACCATCCAAACAATTACTATTCATAGCAGGTTACCCCAACCCATCTCAACCCTTAAACCAAACGAGCCCCTAGGCGAAGAATTTTATTTAATTTATGACTTTCCTTTTATTAATTATTTATACATTGTTACTTTATGCCCTTTCGAATCTATTAACATTGAAAATGCTTTCTTAAACATCGGTCACATTGACCACCTCTCGCACGACTTTACCGTTGCAACTTGACGTTGGGGGAAATGGTGATGGTATATTACAAAAATTCAAGAGGTCACGGACGTAGATGCTATTATTCGACGGATACTTTGCTAGTATTTCATGAGTCACATAAATTAGAGGATGTTGAGCATCTTAAAACAAATAGGTCAAAACGGGTAAAACACAAAACACGCAAAAGAGGCCCAAAACCCACCTTTCACATACGAGCTCCGATTTTTATGAAATTAGTATTGTTTTGAAGGTATTTGAATATGTAGTACTTTAAAAGTCAGTATACCTAAATCATACACTATATGGGGAAGGTACGAGCGTTTTAATCTATCTAGTCTGAGATTGGAGTTTTGTCTCGCAGGCCAATTATTCGAGTTAGTAATTTTTTTGTATTTTTTTCTTTAATATTATTAGTGATATTACATAGTGGAGGTGATTTTAGGTCAATTGAAGTTAGCTTGAATAGTTAAAAATGCATGAAGTTGGATGCAATGCGAAGATGATTATGAATGCAATTATAAGTGCTAAAATGTAAATATTAATTTTTAATGCATGAATGGTAAAAATGCAGAATAAATGATGAAATGCACCTAATTTCTCGGGAATGAAGCTCTATTTTTATCTTTTAGTATGATGAATCACAGATTCATCAACCTTTATGCTTAAACCTTGCTCGTCCCCGAGCAACTAAAATGAAACACAAAAGTGAAATCTTTTGGGTTCCATACGAAAGTCATGAACAAAAGGTGAAAATGGAGCTAGCCCCGACCAATATTTAATAGTGTGGCGAAACTTCTGTGAGACTTAGGATTTTAAAATCAACTGCCCACAAGTTGTACATATCATTGAAACAGATTCGACTTAGAAGTCATCTTAGATCAATCTTTCTCCAAAAGCATATCCCATGAACATTGAACAAGTGTCTCATGTGTGTGAAATATTTTAGCTCTCCCCATAAAGGATGCCGGACTACCATGCAAAACTCCCTCTTAGTAACTCGTCCTCGGAGAGTCAGATATTTCATTCTAAGGTCTGTCGCGCTGTGTTCACAATCAAAAAGGGGGAGAAATTAGAAGAAGGGGAGAAGAACTGGAGGATGACTAGTGTAGTCACCTGTCCTTGTGAAGCCGGCCAGTTTAGCCAAGTCTCCACTAAGATCTGCAGGTTTTCTTGAAGCTCGAACCTTTTTGGTCAGATATTTATTTGGTAATTTGGCTTCTTTTTGGTATGGAATTTTTGTGACTCTGCATGGATCTTTTTGTGCCCCTACAGATATGGAATCTTTTTTTCCGTACATGGTTTGGGGTCTTAGAAAAAATTGTGCCCAACTGTCCATCCCTTTTTCGAAGCTTTATTTCAACCCATACTCTGATCTTTAGTTGTCCATGTTACCAGAAAAGAGACCCACACAGTCTTTCAACACCCCGTATGAGTTGAGCTAAGTGCATAGTGCGAGAGAACAGATTAATTCCCTACTCAAAAGCTATACCCAGAATCAGACGACCAGGTTAGATACTAATAGTCAAAGGTTGTACATTGTCATGCGGAACTCGAAGAATTAAGCCAAAAGACCTGAAGCTTCTAAAATCCTCTTTCTCGGTGAAGTTCCTCTGGAAATTAGGTAGATTAAGGCCAAGTCAAGACCACTCTCCACTTCTACTCATAACTCAGTTTAGAACCCAATATCTTTCCACTTTGCATATACTATATATGCAAAATGAAATGCAGGTGCATATGAGGTGCGAGATGATTTTTCTTCTTCTTCTTCTTTTGTATGTAAATGCAAAAATGATATGCAAGAAGTTTTTTTTGTTTTTTTGTTTGCTTTTTTTATTTTTTGTGTGTTTTCTGGCTCCATCCCTGATCATAAGTATTGATCTTGAAAGGACCATAGTGCATTACGCTTTATCTCTGCAAAAGAGCAACAAGCGAGGCTAAGAACCACCAAAGTGATACACATTAGATAAATATTACAGATATCAAAAAAAATGTTATAATTACAAACACAATGTAGGGATATTGATGTAACATGCACGAAGGGTGCAATCTTGAGTGGAAACTTCCGGCGTCGATTAGGAGGCATCGACTCAAATCGACACTTGAGTTGCCTATCAAAACTTATTTTTTCAAATATGTAAACTACATATTGTGATTATTTTAATACCTTTTTTAAAAAAGTCCAGTGAGATTATGAGTGTAAACAAACCAAACCTGAGCGAATCTACATGTGTTCGGTTCGGTTCGTTTAGTAAATATACAGTTCCAGATTCAACTCTGTTTGATAAGATGGGAGTCGTGTTCATGTTTAGTTTGACAGAGATTCGCATGCGTTTGGTTTGATTTGGTTTGTTAAAGGTTCAATTATACACAATAAATTGAATACAACAATTTGCTTCTCATTTTATATTTTTAAAAATCTCACAAACCCAAGATCAAAGGGTTGAGGTTATCCACTTTCAATATTATGAAAGATTACAAAGAGAAAAAAAGATTTATATTGCATTATTAGAAAATTTCACATATAACTTAATTTTTTTGAAAGAATATAACTTTTAAATGAACTCTACAAACCATTTTGTACATCAACTGAAATTACTCATGAAAATTAGTATCCATGACACGGTTTCTTCTTCTTCTTGTTCTTCTTCTATTGTGTTTGAGGGAGGCTGAATGATGACCTTGACAGAAGCATTCGAAAATAACTTTATCATTATGGGAAATGGAAACAAGATGATAAAAATAAAGCCATACCCGAAGTTAGAAAAAAACACAGACCTACGTAGCAGATCAGGAAATTTAAAAGTCAATAAAAAGTCAAAAATACATAGACCTACTTAACAATCAACTAGTGCTCCGTGCAAAGCACGGGGAGCTAACAATACTATTGATAACATCTATAATGATCGAATAAGCACAGGGAGTAAGTCCCATTGCTATCTCCTTTTACCATGATGGATAATATAGCATCAAAGAATTTGCTAAATGTACTGAAGGAGTAAATATTTTCACAGTACGACGAATTGAATTCCCACATAAAAAAAAGGGATATTGTCATCTATACTCATATTACAATACCGCAAATTGAGGCCTGACATGCAAAAAAAGAAGGCATATTGTCATTGATACCCATGTATCTCAGTTCCCAACTTGTGAATCTATCTTTATTCTAGACACTACATATACATATTCAGTAATCCACCTTTTTACTATCATTGGTGAATCATAGTTGGTGGTGCCAATCCGTATTAATTCTTTGGATCGACATCAATTTAATTTAGTCGATAATTTTTTTTCAGATGACCTATGAACCATAAAAAGATTGAAGGATTTCTTGTGTGCGCACTTCTAATAAATGCAAAAAAGCCAACTTCATTTGTGGAAAACATATTCATTTGTGTAACTTAGGTGCTTATAATGGACTGCAATCAACAAACTTGCAATCGAGCAATGATCAAGACGCCACTTTAAATTAGATCTACACAAAGATCATGTGCTCCGTGTTTACAATGTTAGCGGTCAGTCGCACATTACATAAAGAGCACAAAACTATCTGAATGTCATGATCAACATGCTCATAATCAGTTCAGTTTCCCATCATTATGTTTTGTGGCATGATCAATAATATGTCAGTTAAGATTCTTGTCACTCTTAAAAAATTGTGTGGATGAAAAAATTTTTTTAGTGCACAACACTCATAGGATTATGGATGGATTTCATCCATAAAAAGATTGAACAATTGATTGTGAGTTTGTGTCCACCCTGGAATATTTAGACCAACTGCCGCCTAAAGCATTGGAGTCTCACCGGAAGCGTTAAGCACAAGTGAGCAACACCAGATTGAGTATCATCCACAACCGTCCTCTGCACCGGATCCGATGCTTCCATTGTCATCAACATCTCCATGCGCAATACGACTTTGGTTCTCGATCTCCGATAAATACCAATCCTTCTCTCCACACGTACACCCATCGACCTGCAAGCAATCAACAACCAAAGCCACGGTCCAGTCAAACCATTGCATCGAGTTACCAACCAAGAATCCGAGCCCCAGTCCGACCAAAACACAACATCAAGCTTCTCCGTGCGTCATCTCTGGCCATCTCCTCATGCAAATGGGGCAGTAGTTCGATAACATGTGCCAGCGACCTTTCTCAATTTTTAGGGTTACAGGAAAGAGGGATGAAGACGTTTCAGAATGCGTATGAGGTTGATGGAATAATTGGGGATGAGGTACAAAAATTATTCTTGAAGGAGTTAGAGAATAATTTTATAGTTGATAACGTATCTGAACATTGAAACAATATGATAATTAAATATTTTTTAATTATTATGAATAATATGATAATTCATATTATTTGGACACATGAGAATGGAGATCCAAGTTAATTAAATATGATTTAATTATCAAAGATATGAATAATGTAGATATCACTATCCATAAAATATGATTTATAATATATTAGAGAGAGCTAACTGTAATTGGTATTTATGAATTAAATGTTGATCTGAATTGGATTTATATTGGACAATTAACTGTAAAAGCAATTTACATTTTTTGATGTATGGATATGATTTATAATTTTCAATGGCGTGATTGAAATTATCACAAAATAATTTGAAATTATTTTAATGAATAATTTTACAATAAAAATTGTTGCAAATTATGGAGGATTATGTGAGATACAAGATCCCCCCACCCTTTTCAATAGGTCACTGAGCCCACATAATTGGAAGAAGGAGGCCACCGTCCTCTTATGGAGGGTGGACGACCAACCTTGAGTCCTCAATCAAGGTGTCCGTCCACTCCATGATTGAAAGGAGGCTTGCCTCCTTCCTCATCCATTTATGCTTATTGATTTGTTAAATTATATTGAAGATTCTTCAATATATTTAATTTAATTTAAATTAATAAAATTGTTGTTGCAAATTAAAATACAACAAAATCATGTCCATTGATTGAAAGCACAAATCAATCTTAATCATCGGATTTATATGCACATGGGTTGTGATCCACAGACATCCAAAATAGTATAAAAGGGAGGGTAGCCCTAGCCTTTTATTCTCCAAAATAATTACAATAATTAAAGACTCTCTCTCTCTTCCCATTTACACGTCCAACCTCTCTCTCTCTCTCTCTCAACATAGTGGCCATCCATTTGCTGACCTAGAGAACCTCGTAGCCACCACGTCGCTGTTGTGATGCCGGATTGTCTACTCATGGATCTATGTCTTCTTCGGTGTGCCTCGCTCGTGAAGAAGATGTCGGATTTTGTAGGACGAAATCATGAGACTCCAAGCTCGGATCATCAACTTGGATTACAGGAAGCACACATCTCATCCTCGCGCCCGTGATCTATGTAGGATCGAACTTAAGACATGAGTTCTCTTTCTTTAGAAACGATCACAAATATACTTTAAGAGATATTCCTATAACTCGCTTGTAATATCGAAGAAACGATTTGAGAAGCATTCTCGAATCATGTGGTTTCATATCTTTAGAAAAACTTAATGTCCATTTCCCCGAGAAACTAGTATGACTAGTCGCCCTTGATCGCATATGATGCGATCTTCACGCTTCCGTGATGAGCTAATGCCTAAACCCTAGCTTCAAATGTAATGGTTGTTTTTTTCTATGATGCATGCATAGCAATTTTGGCACCGACGAATGTTCAATCGAGAAGATGTCACGATTACTTGCTAGATGAGCAGCCAACCCTTTCGATAAGGTTCTCCCTATGATCTCGACCTCTGAGTGACTGTGGTAATGGCGGTGAGGATCTAACTACACAACCACAAGAGGAAAGCTTGAGCTGAATTGTCAACAACCGTTTATAATTGTTCTTTTGGGGATCTTGACGTTCATTTGGTGTTCTCCGTATTTGCTTTTTGTTTTTCTCATTTCACTGAACTCACACACAATGATCAACGTTTGAATGGCATGTGTTTTGGCAAGAGTAGTTGCAAAACCTCTTAGCAATAATGACAAACCCATTACACGGAACGTGAGGACCGTTCATTGAACTGGATGAGCAGCCACTATGGTGGCACGACTTGACCGATAGTAATGACTCCTAGAGCTCGTTTGGTTACCAAGTTACCTCTGGGGTAACTCGATTTACCCCCTGTATTCCTAGGTTATGCCTAGGTTGGAATTCCATCACAAATCAATATCACATCATATCACGCACATTCTTTATTCTAACCCTCTACAAACCCTCATAACCATCCAAACAATTACTATTCATAGCAGGTTACCCCAACCCATCTCAACCCTTAAACCAAACGAGCCCCTAGGCGAAGAATTTTATTTAATTTATGACTTTCCTTTTATTAATTATTTATACATTGTTACTTTATGCCCTTTCGAATCTATTAACATTGAAAATGCTTTCTTAAACATCGGTCACATTGACCACCTCTCGCACGACTTTACCGTTGCAACTTGACGTTGGGGGAAATGGTGATGGTATATTACAAAAATTCAAGAGGTCACGGACGTAGATGCTATTATTCGACGGATACTTTGCTAGTATTTCATGAGTCACATAAATTAGAGGATGTTGAGCATCTTAAAACAAATAGGTCAAAAACGGGTAAAACACAAAACACGCAAAAGAGGCCCAAAACCCACCTTTCACATACGAGCTCCGATTTTTATGAAATTAGTATTGTTTTGAAGGTATTTGAATATGTAGTACTTTAAAAGTCAGTATACCTAAATCATACACTATATGGGGAAGGTACGAGCGTTTTAATCTATCTAGTCTGAGATTGGAGTTTTGTCTCGCAGGCCAATTATTCGAGTTAGTAATTTTTTTGTATTTTTTTCTTTAATATTATTAGTGATATTACATAGTGGAGGTGATTTTAGGTCAATTGAAGTTAGCTTGAATAGTTAAAAATGCATGAAGTTGGATGCAATGCGAAGATGATTATGAATGCAATTATAAGTGCTAAAATGTAAATATTAATTTTTAATGCATGAATGGTAAAAATGCAGAATAAATGATGAAATGCACCTAATTTCTCGGGAATGAAGCTCTATTTTTATCTTTTAGTATGATGAATCACAGATTCATCAACCTTTATGCTTAAACCTTGCTCGTCCCCGAGCAACTAAAATGAAACACAAAAGTGAAATCTTTTGGGTTCCATACGAAAGTCATGAACAAAAGGTGAAAATGGAGCTAGCCCCGACCAATATTTAATAGTGTGGCGAAACTTCTGTGAGACTTAGGATTTTAAAATCAACTGCCCACAAGTTGTACATATCATTGAAACAGATTCGACTTAGAAGTCATCTTAGATCAATCTTTCTCCAAAAGCATATCCCATGAACATTGAACAAGTGTCTCATGTGTGTGAAATATTTTAGCTCTCCCCATAAAGGATGCCGGACTACCATGCAAAACTCCCTCTTAGTAACTCGTCCTCGGAGAGTCAGATATTTCATTCTAAGGTCTGTCGCGCTGTGTTCACAATCAAAAAGGGGGAGAAATTAGAAGAAGGGGAGAAGAACTGGAGGATGACTAGTGTAGTCACCTGTCCTTGTGAAGCCGGCCAGTTTAGCCAAGTCTCCACTAAGATCTGCAGGTTTTCTTGAAGCTCGAACCTTTTTGGTCAGATATTTATTTGGTAATTTGGCTTCTTTTTGGTATGGAATTTTTGTGACTCTGCATGGATCTTTTTGTGCCCCTACAGATATGGAATCTTTTTTTCCGTACATGGTTTGGGGTCTTAGAAAAAATTGTGCCCAACTGTCCATCCCTTTTTCGAAGCTTTATTTCAACCCATACTCTGATCTTTAGTTGTCCATGTTACCAGAAAAGAGACCCACACAGTCTTTCAACACCCCGTATGAGTTGAGCTAAGTGCATAGTGCGAGAGAACAGATTAATTCCCTACTCAAAAGCTATACCCAGAATCAGACGACCAGGTTAGATACTAATAGTCAAAGGTTGTACATTGTCATGCGGAACTCGAAGAATTAAGCCAAAAGACCTGAAGCTTCTAAAATCCTCTTTCTCGGTGAAGTTCCTCTGGAAATTAGGTAGATTAAGGCCAAGTCAAGACCACTCTCCACTTCTACTCATAACTCAGTTTAGAACCCAATATCTTTCCACTTTGCATATACTATATATGCAAAATGAAATGCAGGTGCATATGAGGTGCGAGATGATTTTTCTTCTTCTTCTTCTTTTGTATGTAAATGCAAAAATGATATGCAAGAAGTTTTTTTTGTTTTTTTGTTTGCTTTTTTTATTTTTTGTGTGTTTTCTGGCTCCATCCCTGATCATAAGTATTGATCTTGAAAGGACCATAGTGCATTACGCTTTATCTCTGCAAAAGAGCAACAAGCGAGGCTAAGAACCACCAAAGTGATACACATTAGATAAATATTACAGATATCAAAAAAAATGTTATAATTACAAACACAATGTAGGGATATTGATGTAACATGCACGAAGGGTGCAATCTTGAGTGGAAACTTCCGGCGTCGATTAGGAGGCATCGACTCAAATCGACACTTGAGTTGCCTATCAAAACTTATTTTTTCAAATATGTAAACTACATATTGTGATTATTTTAATACCTTTTTTAAAAAAGTCCAGTGAGATTATGAGTGTAAACAAACCAAACCTGAGCGAATCTACATGTGTTCGGTTCGGTTCGTTTAGTAAATATACAGTTCCAGATTCAACTCTGTTTGATAAGATGGGAGTCGTGTTCATGTTTAGTTTGACAGAGATTCGCATGCGTTTGGTTTGATTTGGTTTGTTAAAGGTTCAATTATACACAATAAATTGAATACAACAATTTGCTTCTCATTTTATATTTTTAAAAATCTCACAAACCCAAGATCAAAGGGTTGAGGTTATCCACTTTCAATATTATGAAAGATTACAAAGAGAAAAAAAGATTTATATTGCATTATTAGAAAATTTCACATATAACTTAATTTTTTTGAAAGAATATAACTTTTAAATGAACTCTACAAACCATTTTGTACATCAACTGAAATTACTCATGAAAATTAGTATCCATGACACGGTTTCTTCTTCTTCTTGTTCTTCTTCTATTGTGTTTGAGGGAGGCTGAATGATGACCTTGACAGAAGCATTCGAAAATAACTTTATCATTATGGGAAATGGAAACAAGATGATAAAAATAAAGCCATACCCGAAGTTAGAAAAAAACACAGACCTACGTAGCAGATCAGGAAATTTAAAAGTCAATAAAAAGTCAAAAATACATAGACCTACTTAACAATCAACTAGTGCTCCGTGCAAAGCACGGGGAGCTAACAATACTATTGATAACATCTATAATGATCGAATAAGCACAGGGAGTAAGTCCCATTGCTATCTCCTTTTACCATGATGGATAATATAGCATCAAAGAATTTGCTAAATGTACTGAAGGAGTAAATATTTTCACAGTACGACGAATTGAATTCCCACATAAAAAAAAGGGATATTGTCATCTATACTCATATTACAATACCGCAAATTGAGGCCTGACATGCAAAAAAAGAAGGCATATTGTCATTGATACCCATGTATCTCAGTTCCCAACTTGTGAATCTATCTTTATTCTAGACACTACATATACATATTCAGTAATCCACCTTTTTACTATCATTGGTGAATCATAGTTGGTGGTGCCAATCCGTATTAATTCTTTGGATCGACATCAATTTAATTTAGTCGATAATTTTTTTTCAGATGACCTATGAACCATAAAAAGATTGAAGGATTTCTTGTGTGCGCACTTCTAATAAATGCAAAAAAGCCAACTTCATTTGTGGAAAACATATTCATTTGTGTAACTTAGGTGCTTATAATGGACTGCAATCAACAAACTTGCAATCGAGCAATGATCAAGACGCCACTTTAAATTAGATCTACACAAAGATCATGTGCTCCGTGTTTACAATGTTAGCGGTCAGTCGCACATTACATAAAGAGCACAAAACTATCTGAATGTCATGATCAACATGCTCATAATCAGTTCAGTTTCCCATCATTATGTTTTGTGGCATGATCAATAATATGTCAGTTAAGATTCTTGTCACTCTTAAAAAATTGTGTGGATGAAAAAATTTTTTTAGTGCACAACACTCATAGGATTATGGATGGATTTCATCCATAAAAAGATTGAACAATTGATTGTGAGTTTGTGTCCACCCTGGAATATTTAGACCAACTGCCGCCTAAAGCATTGGAGTCTCACCGGAAGCGTTAAGCACAAGTGAGCAACACCAGATTGAGTATCATCCACAACCATCCTCTGCACCGGATCCGATGCTTCCATTGTCATCAACATCTCCATGCGCAATACGACTTTGGTTCTCGATCTCCGATAAATACCAATCCTTCTCTCCACACGTACACCCATCGACCTGCAAGCAATCAACAACCAAAGCCACGGTCCAGTCAAACCATTGCATCGAGTTACCAACCAAGAATCCGAGCCCCAGTCCGACCAAAACACAACATCAAGCTTCTCCGTGT
The DNA here is from genome assembly GCA_037367405.1 of Ottelia alismoides. Lineage (NCBI taxonomy): Eukaryota > Viridiplantae > Streptophyta > Magnoliopsida > Alismatales > Hydrocharitaceae > Ottelia > Ottelia alismoides. The sequence continues at coordinate 17,775 of JAZKJV010005760.1, forward strand.
GTCATCTCTGGCCATCTCCTCATGCAAATGGGGCAGTAGTTCGATAACATGTGCCAGCGACCTTTCTCAATTTTTAGGGTTACAGGAAAGAGGGATGAAGACGTTTCAGAATGCGTATGAGGTTGATGGAATAATTGGGGATGAGGTACAAAAATTATTCTTGAAGGAGTTAGAGAATAATTTTATAGTTGATAACGTATCTGAACATTGAAACAATATGATAATTAAATATTTTTTAATTATTATGAATAATATGAATATGATTCATATTATTTGGACACATGAGAATGGAGATCCAAGTTAATTAAATATGATTTAATTATCAAAGATATGAATAATATAGATATCACTATCCATAAAATATGATTTATAATATATTAGAGAGAGCTAACTGTAATTGGTATTTATGAATTAAATGTTGATCTGAATTGGATTTATATTGGACAATTAACTGTAAAAGCAATTTACATTTTTTGATGTATGGATATGATTTATAATTTTCAATGGCGTGATTGAAATTATCACAAAATAATTTGAAATTATTTTAATGAATAATTTTACAATAAAAATTGTTGCAAATTATGGAGGATTATGTGAGATACAAGATCCCCCCACCCTTTTCAATAGGTCACTGAGCCCACATAATTGGAAGAAGGAGGCCACCGTCCTCTTATGGAGGGTGGACGACCAACCTTGAGTCCTCAATCAAGGTGTCCGTCCACTCCATGATTGAAAGGAGGCTTGCCTCCTTCCTCATCCATTTATGCTTATTGATTTGTTAAATTATATTGAAGATTCTTCAATATATTTAATTTAATTTAAATTAATAAAATTGTTGTTGCAAATTAAAATACAACAAAATCATGTCCATTGATTGAAAGCACAAATCAATCTTAATCATCGGATTTATATGCACATGGGTTGTGATCCACAGACATCCAAAATAGTATAAAAGGGAGGGTAGCCCTAGCCTTTTATTCTCCAAAATAATTACAATAATTAAAGACTCTCTCTCTCTTCCCATTTACACGTCCAACCTCTCTCTCTCTCTCTCAACATAGTGGCCATCCATTTGCTGACCTAGAGAACCTCGTAGCCACCACGTCGCTGTTGTGATGCCGGATTGTCTACTCATGGATCTATGTCTTCTTCGGTGTGCCTCGCTCGTGAAGAAGATGTCGGATTTTGTAGGACGAAATCATGAGACTCCAAGCTCGGATCATCAACTTGGATTACAGGAAGCACACATCTCATCCTCGCGCCCGTGATCTATGTAGGATCGAACTTAAGACATGAGTTCTCTTTCTTTAGAAACGATCACAAATATACTTTAAGAGATATTCCTATAACTCGCTTGTAATATCGAAGAAACGATTTGAGAAGCATTCTCGAATCATGTGGTTTCATATCTTTAGAAAAACTTAATGTCCATTTCCCCGAGAAACTAGTATGACTAGTCGCCCTTGATCGCATATGATGCGATCTTCACGCTTCCGTGATGAGCTAATGCCTAAACCCTAGCTTCAAATGTAATGGTTGTTTTTTTCTATGATGCATGCATAGCAATTTTGGCACCGACGAATGTTCAATCGAGAAGATGTCACGATTACTTGCTAGATGAGCAGCCAACCCTTTCGATAAGGTTCTCCCTATGATCTCGACCTCTGAGTGACTGTGGTAATGGCGGTGAGGATCTAACTACACAACCACAAGAGGAAAGCTTGAGCTGAATTGTCAACAACCGTTTATAATTGTTCTTTTGGGGATCTTGACGTTCATTTGGTGTTCTCCGTATTTGCTTTTTGTTTTTCTCATTTCACTGAACTCACACACAATGATCAACGTTTGAATGGCATGTGTTTTGGCAAGAGTAGTTGCAAAACCTCTTAGCAATAATGACAAACCCATTACACGGAACGTGAGGACCGTTCATTGAACTGGATGAGCAGCCACTATGGTGGCACGACTTGACCGATAGTAATGACTCCTAGAGCTCGTTTGGTTACCAAGTTACCTCTGGGGTAACTCGATTTACCCCCTGTATTCCTAGGTTATGCCTAGGTTGGAATTCCATCACAAATCAATATCACATCATATCACGCACATTCTTTATTCTAACCCTCTACAAACCCTCATAACCATCCAAACAATTACTATTCATAGCAGGTTACCCCAACCCATCTCAACCCTTAAACCAAACGAGCCCCTAGGCGAAGAATTTTATTTAATTTATGACTTTCCTTTTATTAATTATTTATACATTGTTACTTTATGCCCTTTCGAATCTATTAACATTGAAAATGCTTTCTTAAACATCGGTCACATTGACCACCTCTCGCACGACTTTACCGTTGCAACTTGACGTTGGGGGAAATGGTGACGGTATATTGCAAAAATTCAAGAGGTCACGGACGTAGATGCTATTATTCGACGGATACTTTGCTAGTATTTCATGAGTCACATAAATTAGAGGATGTTGACCATCTTAAAACAAATAGGTCAAAAACGGGTAAAACACAAAACACGCAAAAGAGGCCCAAAACCCACCTTTCACATACGAGCTCCGATTTTTATGAAATTAGTATTGTTTTGAAGGTATTTGAATATGTAGTACTTTAAAAGTCAGTATACCTAAATCATACACTGTATGGGGAAGGTACGAGCGTTTTAATCTGTCTAGTCTGAGATTGGAGTTTTGTCTCGCAGGCCAATTATCCGAGTTAGTAATTTTTTTGTATTTTTTTCTTTAATATTATTAGTGATATTACATAGTGGATGTGATTTTAGGTCAATTGAAGTTAGCTTGAATAGTTAAAAATGCATGAAGTTGGATGCAATGCGAAGATGATTATGAATGCAATTATGAGTGCTAAAATGTAAATATTAATTTTTAATGCATGAATGGTAAAAATGCAGAATAAATGATGAAATGCACCTAATTTCTCGGGAATGAAGCTCTATTTTTATCTTTTAGTATGATGAATCACAGATTCATCAACCCCCTATGCTTAAACCTTGCTCGTCCCCGAGCAACTAAAATGAAACACAAAAGTGAAATCTTTTGGGTTCCATACGAAAGTCATGAACAAAAGGTGAAAATGGAGCTAGCTCCGACCTTGGATTAATAGTGTGGCGAAACTTCTGTGAGACTTAGGATTTTAAAATCAACAACCCACAAGTTGTACATATCATTGAAACAGATTCGACTTAGAAGTCATCTTAGATCAATCTTTCCCCAAAAGCATATCCCATGAACATTGAACAAGTGCCTCATGTATGTGAAATATTTTAGCTCTCCCCATAAAGGATGCCGAACTGCCATGCAAAACTCCGTCTTAGTAACTCGTCCTCGGAGAGTCAGATATTTCATTCTAAGGTCTGTCGCGCTGTGTTCACAATCAAAAAGGGGGAGAAATTAGAAGAAGGGGAGAAGAACTGGAGGATGACTAGTGTAGTCACCTGTCCTTGTGAAGCCGGCCAGTTTAGCCACGTCTCCACTAAGATCTGCAGGTTTTCTTGAAGCTCGAACCTTTTTGGTCAGATATTTATTTGGTAATTTGGCTTCTTTTCGGTATGGAATTTTTGTGACTCTGCATGGATCTTTTTGTGCCCCTACAGATATGGAATCTTTTTTTCCGTACATGGTTTGGGGTCTTAGAAAAAATTGTGCCCAACTGTCCATACCTTTTCCGAAGCTTTATTTCAACCCATACTCTGATCTTTAGATGTCCATGTTACCAGAAAAGAGACCCACACAGTCTTTCAACACCCCATATGAGTTGAGCTAAGTGCATAGTGGGAGAGAACAGATTAATTCCCTACTCAAAAGCTATACCCAGAATCAGACGACCAGGTTAGATACTAATAGTCAAAGGTTGTACATTGTCATGCGGAACTCGAAGAATTAAGCCAAAAGACCTGAAGCTTCTAAAATCCTCTTTCTCGGTGAAGTTCCTCTGGAAATTAGGTAGATTAAGGCCAAGTCAAGACCACTCTTCACTTCTACTCATAACTCGGTTTAGAACCCAATATCTTTCCACTTTGCATATACTATATATGCAAAATGAAATGCAGGTGCATATGAGGTGCGAGATGATTTTTCTTCTTCTTATTCTTTTGTATGCAAATGCAAAAATGATATGCAAGAAGTTTTTTTGTTTGCTTTTTTTATTTTTGTGTGTTTTTTGGCTCCATCCCTGATCATAAGTATTGATCTTGAAAGGACCATAGTGCATTACGCTTTATCTCTGCAAAAGAGCAACAAGCGAGGCTAAGAACCACCAAAGTGATACACATTAGATAAATATTACAGATATCAAAAAAATGTTATAATTACAAATACAATGTAGGGATATTGATGTAACATGCACGAAGGGTGCAATCTTGAGTGGAAACTTCCGGCGTCGATTAGGAGGCATCGACTCAAATCGACACTTGAGTTGCCTATCAAAACTTATTTTTTCAAATACGTAAACTACGTATTGTGATTATTTTAATACCTTTTTTAAAAAAGTCCAGTGAGATTATGAGTGTAAACAAACCAAACCTGAGCGAATCTACATGTGTTCGGTTCGGTTCGTTTAGTAAATATACAGTTCCAGATTCAACTCTGTTTGATAAGATGGGAGTCGTGTTCATGTTTAGTTTGACAGAGATTCGCACACGTTTGGTTTGATTTGGTTTTAAAATGGTTCAATTATACACAATAAATTGAATACAACAATTTGCTTCTCATTTTATATTTTTAAAAATCTCACAAACCCAAGATCAAAGGGTTGAGGCTATCCACTTTCAATATTATGAAAGATTACAAAGAGAAAAAAAAGATTTATATTGCATTATTAGAAAATTTCACATATAACTTAATTTTTTTGAAAGAATATAACTTTTAAATGAACTCTACAAACCATTTTGTACATCAACTGAAATTACTCATGAAAATTAGTATCATGACACGGTTTCTTCTTCTTCTTGTTCTTCTTCTATTGTGTTTGAGGGAGGCTGAATGATGACCTTGACAGAAGCATTCGAAAACAACTTTATCATTATGGGAAATGGAAACAAGATGATAAAAATAAAGGCATACCCGAAGTTAGAAAAAAACACAGACCTACGTAGTAGATCAGGAAATTAAAAAGTCAATAAAAAGTCAAAAATACATAGACCTACTTAACAATCAACTAGTGCTCCGTGCAAAGCACGGGGAGCTAACAATACTATTGATAACATCTATAATGATCGAATAAGCACATGGAGTAAGTCCCATTGCTATCTCCTTTTACCATGATGGATAATATAGCATCAAAGAATTTGCTAAATGTACTGAAGGAGTAAATATTTTCACAGTACGATGAATTGAATTCCCACATAAAAAAAGGGATATTGTCATCTATACTCATATTACAATACTGCAAATTGAGGTCTGACATGCAAAAAAAGAAGGCATATTGTCATTGATACCCATGTATCTCAGTTCCCAACTTGTGAATCTATCTTTATTCTAGACACTACATATACATATTCAATAATCCACCTTTTTACTATCATTGGTGAATCATAGTTGGTGGTGCCAATCCGTATTAATTCTTTGGATCGACATCAATTTAATTTAGTCGATAATTTTTTTTCAGATGACCTATGAACCATAAAAAGATTGAAGGATTTCTTGTGTGCGCACTTCTAATAAATGCAAAAAAGCCAACTTCATTTGTGGAAAACATATTCATTTGTGTAACTTAGGTGCTTATAATGGACTGCAATCAACAAACTTGCAATCGAGCAATGATCAAGACGCCACTTTAAATTAGATCTACACAAAGATCATGTGCTCCGAGTTTACAATGTTAGCGGTCAGTTGCACATTACATAAAGAGCACAGAACTATCTGAATGTCATGATCAACATGCTCATAATCAGTTCAGTTTCCCATCATTATGTTTTGTGGCATGATCAATAATATGCCAGTTAAGATTCTTGTCACTCTTAAAAAATTGTAGTGGATGAAAATTTTTTTTAGTGCACAACACTCATAGGATTATGGATGGATTTCATCCATAAAAAGATTGAACAATTGATTGTGAGTTTGTGTCCATCCTGGAATATTTAGACCAACTGCCGCCTAAAGCATTGGAGTCTCACCGGAAGCGTTAAGCACAAGTGAGCAGCACCAGATTGAGTATCATCCACAACCGTCCTCTGCACCGGATCCGATGCTTCCATTGTCATCAACATCTCCATGCGCAATACGACTTTGGTTCCCGATCTCCGATAAATACCAATCCTTCTCTCCACACGTACACCCATCGATCAATCCTTCTCTCCACACGTACACCCATCGACCTGCAAGCAATCAACAACCAAAGCCACGGTCCAGCCAAACCATTGCATCGAGTTACCAATCAAGAATCCGAGCCCCAGTCCGACCAAAACACAACATCAAGCTTCTCCGTGCATCATCTCTGGCCATCTCCTCATGCAAATGGGGCAGTAGTTCGATAACATGTGCCAGCGACCTTTCTCAATTTTTAGGGTTACGGGAAAGAGGGATGAAGACGTTTCAGAATGCGTATGAGGTTGATGGAATAATTGGGGATGAGGTTAGAGTAAATGGCAAGGGTAAAATTGAAATTTGGGTGACAAAAATTAATTGGAAGGAGTCAAGACTCCGCTGCTTAATATATAGTAATAAAATAGATAATGTTGATGTTGAGACTTTTATTTATTATATTTACATATTTGGCTAATATACCTTCATTTGAGATTCCGGCAAGATGTTGGACGACAACTTTAAGTGGAAGGAAAGGTAAAGTGCAGCACCCGACCCTCAAGGCTGCAATGACCAAACATGATCTTCTTCTTCAAATATCAAGACTACAATCAATATCCATTAATGTGTTTTTTATTATCCTTCACAGTGCACTTTACGATCCAAACTTAAAATTTGGCACTGAGAAACAAAAGTATGGATAGACAGTACAAGAAATACAAATAAAGCAAACCTTAGAATCATCTAATGAGGAAATTACCAATTTCAGGAAGATGGTGAATCTATACATATCTTAAAAGTTTAGGAAGCAAATATAAAAGTTAAAGGAGCATAAAGTGTGCAACTTTCGGGGCATGAACCTCTCGTGAAGTTCACGGAGTGGCTCTCATCGACAATGAGCTCCCAGAGTATATCTGGAGAAGGTAATCTTCGGCCTTCTTCGACAAATTCCCCTCCCGGTTGGACACCGTGACGTTATTCGACCGAAGGATATAGACTGTGGAATATTGGGCGGATGTACTCTGCGGGGAGGGGGCGGGGGTGGCTGTTCATCGGAAGATCGATCAAGGCCCATCCTCGAAGACCGAAAATTGCAGGAGAGGAACGAAAACTGGAGTTAGGGTCGAAAAGTACGCGCTAACACTCAAATCCATTGGTGATTGAGAATGTGATGGTCACCGCAGCATGGATGTGCCCCCGCCGATGTGGTGGCGGTAGCGGCACGGTGCCCCACACCCCGACCACTACAGAAAACGAGGTTTCCGAAGAAAGGCAAAAAGGGAGAGCATCAGAGAGGTGGGCTCGAACGATGGAGAAGTATCTAAGGCGGCAGAGGACAAGGAGATCAAAGAGTGTGGTGACTGGTGAGGGAGAAAGGGATGTGTTGGTGGAAGAGGCGATGGGCGGAGTCTTCTAATTTTTGTATATGTAATGACATTTCTACCCTTCTCTATCAAAAGAAATTAGACTTGTTGAGAGATGTATAGATATAATGGATTGTAGGGGGTAAAATTGGAATGTAATGGGCAAAATATAATAGGTGGGGGTCAAGATCCCGTGCTTAATATACAGTAAAATGGATTTAGAATGAGCAATAATATATTTCTTATTTCAAACTAAAAAACCTTTTTCCCTCTGCAGCCCTAAAATACCCACCGCCACCTTTCCCGAGCCTCACTCCCTCCCCCGCGCTCCTCCTGCGCCACCGGCCTCCGACGCCTCCCATCCGGAGACCGCTCTCCCGTTAAGTATCAAACTAGGGCTCGTAGATGTTAGCGAGGGCCCAATTTAGTGTGATGCCACCGACAAAATCATGCCTGAGATCGCTAATATCCGCATGTTCTGGACTCGGAACATCAGCCGCCGAAGTCCGGGATCAAATACTCACCAGGTATCCATTAAAATCTATTTTCTATAAACTACACAAGTTCTTGGTATCTATATGTATCGGCACAGGACGAGTGCTACCCACAAAGTACCAACTTAATAGTCGAGATTTGTAAGAGGAGCTTTTGGTTGTAAATGGGCCTGTTCTTCCCTCAGATTTGTTTCATTAACCGATTTGATAGATAAACATGTCATATTGCCACATGCAGTATTTGCTAGAATTGTTGAACCAAGTGCATACATAGCAAAGCTACAAATTGCTAAATACTTATTTATCTACCGACAATATTCGATCCTGTTGGTACATATAATCTATTGATGTCGTTGTAATGCGTAATATTATTTACTTGGTTTATATTATCATATACTGTTGTTGTCAGGTATTATCATATACTGTAATGGCCAGAAATTGATTTCGTTGTGCCTAAAGCAATTCAGTTGACTTGGATTTTCACATGCCACAGTCATCATTGCCTGAAACCGGATGGAAAATTTTGTATGAGACAGGGAATTGTTTCATTCCATATTTACAAATGAGATGAAATTCTAAATACATATAATAAAAAAATAATATAAGATTTTAGTTGACTTATTGATCCTATTTCTTTTATTTACTGCATTCTGCAGTGTAATTCCTGATATTGCAATGTGTGTCCTGGTTATTTTATTGTTCAATATCACTGCCTACTTTCTTTTGTAAGCTTTATTGTCTTTTTATATGACAGTTTTCCTTTGATGCATACAGTACCTTCATATTTTACCTCTTTTACTAATTTAATGATATTCTTCTGTTGTTATTTTTGCAGTTGCTATATTATTATTTCCAAGTAATAAAAGCTCATTTCATCTCATTTTGTTTTTGTTCTTTGTTTCATATTGGGGAAGAAAGAAGGTGGGCAACATGCAGTGGTACATGGTCATCTTTTTCATCAACATGTAAGTGCAAAGGTATATCAATTTCACTTTCTACAAGGCTTGATTTTTTATTAAAAAGTTAATATCTAGCTAGAAGTGAAAGAATTGTCCACCACAAAAAGGATTTTTATTGAAAAGGGACAATGGTGATTACCGGAGGTCAGTGGTCATCTCAACTTCATTAAGTCGTATATGAAATAGTTGCGAGAATTCCTCCCACTATGAAACTTTGAAATCACATTTAGAAATCATAGAAGCTAGGGATTTTCCTTTCAAATGTAACTCCATTCATTTCCTTCCATATTTTGCAAACTGCAACAAGCACCCGTACCTTGTCACAATTCTAGTAATCAACTTGTCTCCTAAGCCATTTAGAGAACATCGTTGAAGAAGATGTATGATGACACGATACCCCAATCTGCCAAGCTATCCTACACACTCCTGTAGAAAGCAGTCATTATGCATCATCTTGTGGAATCTACTTCTAAATCTCTTGGTAATTGACCAGGATCTCTTAGAGACTCAAAGGATCCAACATTCTGTATACTATCCAAGTCCATTTCTTAGCATCCTACAAATCTTATGGTTTCAAAATGATCCATCATACCAAATATGCGAATGCTGCATCAGCCATAACAGAGAACCCATCGGTCATTGAAATCTACAAATAGAGTTCACTCACCTAGATCTTGAAAGGGCATCCAACATATGGTGCATCCTAATCTTGTTGCCCTCGCTTAACAAATTGAAATCATTCCTAAAAAATGAATTTCCTTTCATTCCCATCTGAGGCTCAATGAATCAATATAACCATCAATTAGATGGATCGATAAACAGATTCCATGCCAAATGGAGAAAGAGCCCATCGTTTCTTATGAAAAATCATCGTAACATCCTTGTCATTTTGATCTAGCTTGCGGAATATACGAAGACACAATGATGCCCGCATTCCATGATATTGATCAAGCATGTAAAAACTTCGAAATGTATTAAACTACTTGATGTGATCAAGTGTGTAAAGACCTTAAATGTATTAACCTACTTTATGTGTGTGAGAGTGGAGCTTTATATCAAGCTCTGTACTTGTGAAATTATGGATTGGCATTAGTCAACAACCTCCTTTGAGAGCACTCGACAACACATCTACTTATGATAACCACACTTACTTTATGCTCGATTGTAGATTGTTTTTTTCTAAATGCTTGAGGTCGTTTTTTTTCTTTGCACATTAGCCTAAAGGAAGATTGATTATTTTGACATCAACATTGGTCTGCATTAAGGTTCGACTTTGAGTCCATTCCTTTTTACGTTGATTATGGACGAGTTGACAAGTCACATTCAGGATGAGATACCTTGATGTATGCTATTCGCTGATGATGTTGTGTTGATTGGTGAGACTAGAGATGTAGTAAATAAGAAGTTTGAGATTTGGAAACATGCATAGGAGACTAAAGGATTTCGTATAAGTAGGGCTAAGACTGAATACATGGAGTACACTTTTGATGGAAGCAATGGTGAAGGAATCATGGTGAAGATTGATGACGATAATATTCAGAAGAGATATTCTTTTAGATATTTGAGATCTATTTTGCAACATGATGGGAAAATTGATGGAGATGTTACTAATATAATAAATGCTTGTTGGCTAAAGTGGAGAGGGGCATCAACTGTCCTCTGTGATAAGAAAATTCTTTTGAAAATCAAAAGAAAGTTTACAAAGCAGCCATGAGACCTGCTATTCTCTATGGATCCGAATGTTGGCCTGTGAACCACAACCATGTGCAGAGAATGGCTACAACAGAAATGAAAATGCTAAGGTGGATGTGTGGACACACACAGACATACGTAAAGATCAGATTTAGAATGATGCTATCAGAAGGAAAGTTTGTGTAGCTCCGACTGAGGATAAGATGCGAGAAAACCGCTTAAGATGGTTTGACCATTTGCAAAGGAGGTCAGCTGACACACCTGTTAGAAGATGTGGATGATGAGTTGGCTAAGAGAGGGCGATGAAAGCCCAAGACGTGTTGGAATGAGGCTATATGAAGGGATCTTAGTTTTTTTGGATCTAAGCTCGAAAATAACCTAATAAGATAGATCTAAATGGAGGCAAAGAATTCATGTACCGGACCATACTTATTACGGGAAAATGTTTTGCTGTTGCTGTACATTGGTCTTGAACTAGTTTTAGGCTAATTTCTTGGCATGCCTCCTTGGTCCTTTTGGTTGCTGTCGTGACCCCAATTCCGGGCCGTCGGATCCTCCCATAACCGGATCTGGTTACTCAGCAATAATTTATTCAGCAACCACAACTAACATTCAGAAACAGACTGCAAATAAAGTATATTCAGAAGAAAGTATTTCAACACTTTTCCATTCACAAAATAAAGTTCAGATGATACATTGCCCCACTGTAACCATTTACATGTACATCAGTTTGAAAGGAAAATATACCAAAGATTACTAACTACCTTAGAAAGTAAAGTTACTGTGGCTGGCTGGATTACTAAAGTCTTTGTGATGGCTCACCAACACATGTTGGGTTTTCCATAAATCATAGGATAAAAATTAGCGAATGCTAGATAACGAAAAATGGAAAAGCAAACAAACGGGTAATTTTTTAAAACTTGTTATCACAAAAAGTTTCATTTCTTCTCATTAATTTAAGTCCTATTCCTTTCTATTCCACATCAGGGATTAGTCTAGGGAATTACCTCACCACTATAAGGACTCCGAGGCTGTGGACACTTCGGGATTGGAGATTGCGTTGATCTTGGTAAGCTTATGCCGCCACATGTCGTCTCAACCAATCCTCCAATACTACCCTGATAATTTTCTTTTATTTTTATTAAATAGGGTCTCAAACCCTCAGCCCGGAAAACAAATGAGCACACCGTCCTCGAGGACTCGGTTGCTTAAAACCTCAGGCTAACATTTTATCATATAACTTAGCGGCTTTAAAAACATATTATCGTGACCCAGCCGCTATTGAACCACCCGTGCCTCCACATAGCACGACCACTTCTTCCGTCGTTCCAACCCGAATATATTGGCTCCCGGTACCACGCGTTGCAAAAACATTCATTTCGTGCGTACTTATCATAACAGGGCAACCGTGTACCACCTAGGTAGGGAAACGCCAGTATGGGTTTCTTCCGACAAATCTATAGGTTGCATGCCCGACCTATAGTTCTACTCCCAGTCATCTTTAACGTGACACACGATCCTTTTCAGGATCCAACTCAAACCACATCAATTCCTATGATGTAATTCTTTCGTTAAGTCTTTGATTTGCATAATCAGCAACACTTAGTATAAACTCACATATATATTATTCATATGCATATATACTCGTATTTATGTCTATTTTAACTCCCAAACTCTAACTTTCAAAGCCACCGCATCGATTCGATGCTTAAACCTTATTTTAGTGGAAATCACAAAGCAACTTTTCAGATTTTTTCAAAAATAGCAAAAATTAGGGTTCTTTATAGCACATAACATAAAATCAGAAATTTTAACGATCTCATATGAAAACCCAACAGCAAAAGGAAGGATTTCGTTACCTAATCGAGCTCTCTCTCGAGTATGCAAGGCTTTATCGTGTTTCTTTTTCAGAAAAGAAGATTTAAGGCTCCTGAAATGATCGAATTTTATTTTCGTATCAAAAACGCTAAGAACGTGTGAAGAACGAACGAAGAACACGAATAACGCGAAGAACACGAAGAACACGAAGAACGTCAAGAACATATTTTCTCTTGAAATTTCGGCGCAGCTTCCCCTTATACGGGGTGATATTTCTAGAAAAATTTCAGCAGAGTTTCCCATTATATCGGGACATATTTCTCGGAAAATTTCGGCAGAGTTTCCCCTTATATCGGGACATATTTCAAAATAAAAACCAAAAGAATTTCCTCTATAAATCAATCGTGAGGAAAAACAACAACAAAACTGAAAGAATATACTTAAACAACAAGAGATGAAGAATCGATAGACACTACGTATCTTAGGTAGTGAATGTATGACGAATCACATGGTTCACTGATGTGCATAGCCGCCCGCACTTAAGTAGGGTATTACACAGATTTCTCCATCAAAATAACTATAAAAGCATAATTGAAAGAATATAAACATAAGCGACGGAGAATCGGTAGACACCACGCGTCTTAGATGAGTGAATGTGTGACGAATCACAGGGTTCACTGATGTGCATAGCCGCCCGCACCTAAGTAGGGTGTTACACAGATTTTTCCTCGAACCACAACAGTAAACGAATCGGAAAGAAAGATAAATCAAGAACAAAACTTGGAAGAAAAGAGGATGAATTGAAAGTGTAGCTTACGAAGCAAACTAGGAGAAGATCATACCTTCCTCCTCCTCGTTCTCCCGGCAGCGCTTCGCTTGCGCTCCCCCCTCTCCTCTCGCTCCTCCTCCCGACCTCTCGACCCTAGCCCTTGGGGTGGTGGTGGTAGTGGAAATCGTAGAGAATGAATGGGTGGGGGGGTCTATTTATAGGCTCCAGAAAATCACTAACCATGGTTAGAAAATCATGGTTTAGACCTTAACCATGGTTTAGCAGACCGTGGTTTTGGCCAAAGCCTATCTCAAACTTGGGGCTTAAGTCAGAACATTGCAGATGATTCTAGATTCGCTAATGACGCTTAATTAACACTAATCGTGATTAACTTTCACTAATCACGATTTAACTTTCGCAGCTTACGCTTATCTTTTGCTAACTATTGATTAGTGTTTGCTAATGATCATTAGCGGTTTTCAATCCGTCATTAGTTTCTTTAATCACACTTTATTAGTCTTAATGACAGTCATTATGGGTTAATGACTTCTTAACCCTCCTTACTTTTCTTTCTTCCGAAAATCATAACAATTCGAAAGGAAGTCCGATTCACACGAAACAAATTCCGTTGGTTTTCTCTTGACGAGTCGGATCATATGATATAGGATCCGAGGGATGCCAAGCTCATGACTTTACAAATATAACAAACTTAAAGGAAGTCTCATCCTCGAGACTAAAAATGCAGGCATAACAACCTTAAAAGAGGATTGAAACATAACAACCTTAAAAAAATGAACGTCCTTTCATTTATAATGAACATATACAGAATACATAGTGTTATCAGTCAAACAAGTAGGGGTATTTCTCTCTCATTTCCGCCTCAGGTTCCCATGTGGCTTCTTCAAACTCTTGGTTCCACCACAATACTTTAACTAGAGGCACCTCTTTGTTTTCAACTTTTTGATATCCCTTTCAAGTATTTGCACAGGTAACTCTTGGTATGTCAAGTCTGGTTCAACATGTAAATCATCATAACTTATCTTATGCTCTGGATTCTCAACGTACTTTCTCAGATTTGATACATGGAATACATCATGTATTGCCGAAAGATGTGGAGGAAGCGCAAGTCTATAGGCAACTTTTTCAATCCGCTGAATAATTTCAAAGGGACCCACGAACCTGGGTGCTAACTTCCCACGCAAGCCAAACCTCTGAACACCCTTCATAGGTGATACTTTGAGAAATACAAAGTCACCTACCTCAAATTCAAGGTCTCTTCGCCTGGTATCACTATAACTTTTCTGGCGACTTTGAGCAGTCAATAGTCTTTTTCGAGCAAGCTCTACAGCTTCCCGTGTCTCTTGCAGTCTATCTAATCATAAAGGTTCTTTATTCCGACCTCTTACCAACACAAAGGAGTAGTACACCTACGTCCATAAAGTGCTTCAAATGGTGCCATGCCAATACTTGTATGGTAGCTGTTGTTGTATGTGAATTCTGCAAGAGGTAAATGTTTAATCCATGATCCCTTCCATTCTAAGGCACACGCTCGTAGCATATCCTCTAGTGTCTGAATCGTACATTCTGACTGACCATCTGTTCGTGGATGATATGCTGTACTCAAGCATAACTGTGTACTTAAGGCTTTTATGAAGTTCTCCCAATAGTGTGAGGTGAATCGTGAATCTCGATCAGAAACTACTTCCTTCAGAATACCATGGAGGCGAATCACATGTATAATATATAACTCAGCAAGCTGGTTTGGAGTAAAAGATAAGCTTATCGGAATAAAGTGTGCTACCTTTGTCAGACGATCTATTATAACCCGGATACTATCTTTACTACCAGTCTTGAGGTAAGCCAGTAACGAAGTCCATGGAAATGCTTTCCCTTTTCCATTTAGGTATAGGGAGGGGTTGCAATAATTCTGTTGGCTTTTGATGTGAAGCCTTTATCTGCTGGCAAGTGAAACATGCATTCTCAAACTCAGCAACATCTTTCTTCATTCCTGGCCACCAAAAGTATGAATGAAGATCCTTATATATCTTTGTAATTCCTGGATGAATAGATAATCTAGAACAATGAGCTTCATGTAAAATGTCTTTCCTCAGTTCAGATATGTCTGGTACACAAGCTCTGTGATGGTTATATAGTAATCCATCTTGTATATGGAATCCCTCTATCTCATTTTTCTCAAGTTGTTGTCTCAAGTCTTTAAGGACTGGATCATCCTCCTGTCCTTTCTTTATTTTATCCTAGATCTCTGGTTTGTATTGGTGAGGAATAGTTATAGTATCGACACTACTATCCAATGGTTTCCATTCACTTAACGTTGATAGTAAACCCCAGAAGTGGATAGCACTCACCAACCCAGGTGAATAAGTTCTTCTGCTAAGGGCATCTACTACGACGTTCCCCTTACCAGGGTGGTAGGAGATAGTGCGATCATAATCTTTCAACAACTCTAGCCACCGTCTCTGTCTCATATTGAGCTCCTTTTGATCAAATAGATATTTCAAGCTTTTATGATCGGTGAAGATTTCAAAAGTAATACCATACAGGTAGTGTCTCCATATCTTTAAAGCGAAAACTACGGTAGCTAATTCAAGAACATGTGTTGGGTAGTTCTTCTCTTGTATCCCTAGCTGTCGTGATGCATACACAACTACCTTACCATGTTGCATAAGAACTGCCCCAAACCCTTCACTCTCGGAGGGTAGAGTAAGGATGGGTGCAGATGTTAGGCATTCTTTCAGTGTTTGGAAACTTATTTCGCATGCATCTAACCATATGAATGGAACTTCCTTCTGGGTCAACTTAGTCATTGGCAATGCTATTCGTGAAAAGTCTTTTACAAATCTACTATAATATCCAGCTAATCCCAGTAAAAATCGTATTTCTGTGATAGTCTTCGGGCGTTCCCAACTCATCACCACACTAACCTTTGTAGGATCAACTGATATACCTTCCCCAGAAATAACATGGCCTAAGAATGATACTTCAGATAGCCAGAAGTCACATTTGCTATATTTAACATACAATTTATTCTTCCTTAGAGTTTCAAGTGCCTGCCTGAGATGATGTTCATGCAGATATTTGTCCTTGGAGTAAATAAGCACGTCATCAATAAAGATTACTACAAAGTGATCTAAGAACTCCTTGAATACTCTATTCATGATATCTATGAAAGATGCTGGGGCATTTGTCAGCCCAAAAGGCATAACTAAGAATTCATAATGCCCGTTTCTAGTTCGAAAAGCTGTCTTGGGGATATCCGCATCTTTTATCTTCAACTGATGGTATCCAGATCTTAAGTCAATCTTGGAATACACAGTCGAACCCTGTAACTGATCAAAGAGATCATCTATTCTTGGCAGAGGATACTTGTTCTTTACGGTCTTCTTGTTTAGTTGTCTATAGTCAATGCACAACCGCATTAACCCATCTTTTTTCCTGACAAATAAGACATGTGCACTCCATGGTGAAGTACTAGGACGAATGAATCCTTTATCTAACAGTTCTTACAACTGTACCTTTAACTCTCGTAACTCAGCTGGTGCCATTCTATACGGAGGGATAAAGATACGTTGAGTATGAGGTATGAGAGAGATTTCAAATTCAATCTCTCGCTCAGGTGGTAATCCAGGTAGTTCCTCTGGAAATACATCATGAAACTCGCATATTATAGGTATATCTTCCATCATTCTGTCTGACCCTGATGTAGTGGTTACATAGGCTAAATGACCATGGCACCCTTGCTCTAACAACTGTTGTGCCTTCAATGTAGAGATATATTCGATATTATCATTGGATGTCTTTCCAATGAACTGGAACTCTATCGAGTTAGGAAGGTGAAACGTTACTGTCTTCTGAAAACAGTCAAGACATACATGATGCATTTCTAGCCAATCCATTCATAGTATAAGATCAAAGTCCTCCATTTCTATTAGTAGTAGTGAAACAGGTAACTGATGTCCCGCTATCACTACTATACAATTATCCATGATTTCTCGGATTATAAATACTTGTCCTCCTGGTCCCTTGATCAGATAGGACTGTTGTATTTCTACTGGTATCTTACCCAAAGTGGGTACTAACCGTCGAGTAATAAATGAATGTGAAGCACCAGAATCAAATAAGGCATATACTGAAAAGCCATGAATAGTAACGGTACCTCGTACGACTGTGCCTGAATTGTAGGCTTGTTCTTTAGTGATTGCATTTATCTGACCATTAGGAATAGGCAAGTTAGAACCCGCAACACTTTGTGGTGGTTGTTGTGTAGGAGATGCTCCTTGTGAGCCCCGACCTCTACCATGTCTTCCTCCGTGTGTTGCTCCATTGCTCGAGGTGGATGTTATGCTGTTAATTGGGGTTGATTTAAACCCCGAACCTCTCAACTTCGGACAATCTTTCTTGATGTGGCCTTCCTGATGATAGTAAAAACACACACGTGCTCCTGTTTGAGCTGAAGAACCAGCCACAGAGGTGCTAGCTCCTGCTGCTGAGTCGCGAGGATATAGTGGAGGTCTAGAGAAACCCCTTCTTCCAGATAATTCCTAGCCCAAAGTCTGTGGCGAGCTTATATTAGATCTGGCTGGATGATAGCGACGATCTCTACGGTTATAATGTGCCTTGCTTCTCGATGGTCCACCATTAAAGTGGAAACTTCTTCTTTGGCGGTTTTCATCCCTCTCTATCTCAATACGAGAGGCGATGTCCATTGCTTCATCTACGGTTGTAGCTCTAAAATCAACAAGCTTTTCTCGTAGATCTCCCTGAAGACCGCTAACGAATTTGGTAAGACACTCTTGTGGTGAAGCTTGTAGAGCTGGTGAGTAACGTAGTAGCTCAGTAAAGTGGATATGATAATCTCGTACGGTCTTAGAAGCCTGATTCAGAGAAGTCAACTCTCTCCTCTTTAATTCTTCCCAATGAGAGGGACATGCTGGGAACCTCTCTTCAAAGATATCCCATGGAACAAGATCTGCTAATTTCTTGGAAATTGCTCTCCACCATCGTCTTGCATAGTCTGCTAAGGAGTAATCAGCAAAGTGCACCCAAGTATCTGTTGGTGCGTGTATTATTCTCAACATCCTACTGACGTCATCAAGCCATAGTTCTTCCTCAGCAGGTGTCTCTATGCTTTTAAATCGAGGAATCTTTCCTTTTCGGTAATTGTCTAGTAATGTTTGGTGTCTCAGAAGGGCCTTCTCCATTGCTCCTTCAGCTGGGGTAGGAGCATACTCATTTAAGGGTGGTAACTAGATTCTTCTTCAGAAAGATGGGCAGAACCTTCAATCCTAGCATCAGCAGGCTTAGATACATCGGGTCTCTCAGCTTGTGCATTGAGCCTCTCCTCCAATGCTTGCTGCCGTTGCCCCATGTCTTGGAGCATTGTCATCATAGTCGCTAATTGTTTAGACACATCTTGGTCTGCCATGATTCTGGGATAAGTCAAGGCCAAAGGTTATGTCCTATAAGTCTTAGCATGATGTACGTAAGGGACAATGACTTGTGAATGGTATTGCAGTCAATTATTAAGATCAAAGGATCTTAATATAACCTTAGTTTCTGAATACCGCTCATAGTTGTTAATTACTAAATAAATTACTGGAGTAACCGGGCTTTGATACCAATCTGACGCGACCCCAATTCCGGGCCGTCGGATCCTCCCATAACCGGATTTGGTTACTCAGCAATAATTTATTCAGCAACCACAACTAATATTCAGAAACAGACTGCAAATAAAGTATATTCAGAAGAAAGTATTTCAACACTTTTTTATTCACAAAATAAAGTTCAGATGATACATTGTCCCACTATAACCATTTACATGTACATCAGCTTGAAAGGAAAATATACCAAAGATTATTAACTACCTTACAAAGTAAAGCTACTGTGGCTGGCTGGATTACTAAAGTCTTTGTGATGGCTCACCCACACTTGTTGGGTTTTTTCCATAAATCATAGGATAAAAATTAGCGAATGCTAAATAACGAAGAAGGAAAAGCAAACAAATGGGTAATTTTTCAAAACTTGTTATCACAAAAAGTTTCATTCCTTCTCATTAATTTAAGTTCTATTCCTTTCTATTCCACGTCAGGGATTAGTTAAGGGAATTACCTCACCACTATAAGGACTCCGAGGCTGTGAACACTTCGGGATTGCAGATTACGTTGATCTTAGTAAGCTTATGCCGCCGCACGTCGCTTCAACCAATCCTCCAATACTACTCTGACAATTTTCTTTTATTTTTATTAAACATGGTCTCAAACCCTCAGCTCGAAAAACAAATGAGCACACCGTCCTCGAGGACTCGGTTGCTTAAAACCTCAGGCTAACATTTTATAATATAACTTAGCGGCTTTAAAAACATATTATTGTGACCCAACCGTTATTGAACCACCCGTGCCTCCACATGGCACGACCACATCTTCCGTCGTTCCAACCCGAATATATTGGCTCCTGGTACCACACGTTGCAAAAACATTCATTTCGTGCGCACTTATAATAACAGGGCAACCGTGTACCACGTAGGTAGGGAAACAACAATACGGGTTCCTTCCGACAAACCTACAGGTTGCATGCCCGACATGTAGTTCTACTCCCAGTCATCCTTAACGTGACACCCGATACTTTTCAGGATCCAACTCAAACCACATCAATTCCTATGATGTAATTCTTTCGTTAAGTCTTTGATTTGCATAATCAGCAACACTTAGTATAGACTCACATATATATTATTCATATGCATATATACTCGTATTTATGTCTATTTTAACTCCCAAACCCTAACTTTCAAAGCCACCGCATCGATTCGATGCTTAAACCTTATTTTAGTGGGAATCACAAAGCAACTTTTCAGACTTTTTCAAAAATAGCCAAAATTAATGTTCTTTATAGCACAGAACATAAAATCAGAAAATTTCAACGATCTCATATGAAAACCCAACAGCAAAAGAAAGGATTTCGTTACCTAATCGAGCTCTCTCTCGAGTATGCAAGGCTTTATCGTGTTTCGTTTTCAGAAAAAATGATTTAAGGCCTAAAATGATCGAATTTCATTTTCGTATAAAAAACGCTAAGAACGTGCGAAGAACGAACGGAGAACACGAAGAACGCGAAGAACACGACGAACACGAAGAACGCCAAGACATATTTTCTCTTGAAATTTCGGCATAACTTCCCCTTATACGGGGTGATATTTCTAGGAAAATTTTCAGTAGAGTTTCCCCTTATATCGGGACATATTTCTCGGAACATTTCGGCAGAGTTTCCCTTATATCGGGACATATTTCAAAATAAAAACGAAAAGAATTTCCTCTATAAATCAATCGTGAGGAAAAACAACAGCAAAACTGAAAGAATATATTCAAACAACAAGAGATGAAGAATCGGTAGACACCACGCATCTTAGGTGAGTGAATGTGTGATGAATCACAGGGTTCACTGACGTGCATAGCCGCCCGCACCTAAGTAGGGTATTACGCAGATTTCTCATCAAAATAACTTTAAAAGCATAATTGAAAGAATATAAACATAAGCGATGGAGAATCGGTAGACACCACGCGTCTTAGATGAGTGAATGTGTGACGAATCACAGGGTTTTTTGACGTGCATAGCCGTCCTCACCTAAGTAGGGTGTTACACAGATTTCTCCTCGATCCACAACAAAAAACGAATTGGAAAGAAAGATAAATCAAGAACAAAACTTGGAAGAAAAGAGGATGAATTGAAAGCGTAGCTTACGAAGCAAACTAAGAGAGGATCATACCTTCCTCCTCCCCGTTCTCCCGGCAGCGCTTCGCTAGCGTTCCTCCCTCGCCTCCCACTCCTCCTCCCGACCTCTCGACCCTAGCCCTTGGGGTGGTGCTGGTAGTGGAAATCGTAGAGAATGAATGGGTAGGGGGGTCTATTTATAGGCTCCAGAAAACCACTAAGCATGGTTAGAAAACCATGGTTTAGACCTTAACCGTGGTTTAGCAGCCCATAGTTTTGGCCCATGGTTTTGGCCAAAGCCTGTCTCAAACTTGGGGCTTAAGTCAGAACATTCCAGATGATTCTCTAGATTCGCTAATGACGCTTAATTAACACTAATCGTGATTAACTTTCACTAATCGCGATTTAACTTTCGCAGCTTACGTTTATCTTTTGCTAACTATTGATTAGTGTTTGCTAATGATCATTAGCGGTTTTCAATCCGTCATTAGTTTCTTTAATCACACTTTATTAGTCTTAATGACAGTCATTATGGGTTAATGACTTCTTAGCACTCCTTACTTCTCTTTCTTCCGAAAATCATAACAATTCGAAAGGAAGTCCGATTCACACGAAACAAATTCCGTTGGTTTTCTCTTGACGAGTCGGATCTTATGATATAGGATCCGAGGGATGCCAAGTTCATGACTTTACAGTTGCCCTCTTAAAGCATGGGTTATCCCTTTTTGCGAGGTTAAACTATGGATTAGATGGAGCAACACCCACGAGTTACCCTAGATAACATTTTATCTCTTTCCCCACTTACATTCTTTTATGAAGTTGTCCAGCATGCAGAGACATTCATGTAAAGGTTTTACTAGCGTATTTCTAACATGGATTCGAGGGGAGTCTATTTGGTGGATTGGGACACAATCACACTCTCGGGCAGGGTGGGGGTTGTGTGTTCTCAAACTTGAGTAATGAATTATGCTCTCTTGTCGAAATGGGCGGTGAGGACTGGGGTTGTTACGAAGATATGGTTTGTAGGTTGGTCCATGGCATCTGTGGATAGGGAAGGCCGTATCGATATCGATATCATTTCGATATCGTATTGATACGATATTTTGACGATATATCGATGATATATCGCTGAAATATCGCCCATGTCGACGCTCTTTTGTGAAGGAAATGCCTGAAAAATGGGATATATCGCCATATCGGTTGCCATATCGGTCGCATCTCGATATCGATATGTTAGCGATATATCGCCGATATATCACGAAATTTCCTTCCATGGCTTATGGAATTCACACGCAACATAACCTGTTGCCTCGTCAAGACCACCTTGCTTTTGTATTTTGGAATGGACTTTGCTCTGTGTTGCTGGAGTTCCCTATTTAGACACGCATGCTTTTGAGAGATAGTTGCTTCATTGCCTTTAGACATATGATTGATGGATCGATGGAGGAATCTTTTTGGAGAGATTCCCATGCTTGTTTGCTTTATCATCAGACACATGTATGCCAGTATTAGACACATGGATGGATGGTGTTTGGCTCATGTTGTTCCACTCATTACTTTTAAAGTAAAGATTTCTTGAGTTTATACAACTTACCATGATCTAGGGAAGGCCGTATCGATATTTGATATCGATATCGTATCGATATGATATTTCGACGATATATCGGTGATATATCAATGAAATATCGCCCATGTCGACGCTCTTTTGTGAAGGAAATGCTTGAAAACTGGGATATATCACCATATCGGTCGCCATATCAGTTGCATCTCGATATCGATATATAAGCGATATGTCGTCGATATATCGCGAAATTTTCTTCCATGCTGTGATCCTAGTCTCCGTTGAGGGTCCTATGGTGAGTCGGGACCACTATACATGGAGAGAGGTTGTCACTCGATGGAGTAAGTGTATCAAGCCTTGGTTTCTCCATCAACATCTACTTGTGGAGAACTAGTACGTGACTGCAAGTTCATTTGAGTTATGCATGTTCCATAGCGGGTCAATATTTTCCTCTGGCTACTGTGGCACATGAGATTGCTAACAAAAGAAATATGATTGAGATTTTTTCAGGCATTCGTAGATGTTGCTCTTTGTTTGTGGGAGAGGTGGAGTCGGTCGATCATCTCTTACTCTCTTATGGATGGGCTAAAGAAGTTTGGGTTGAGGTTGGACTTATTTATGTGGAGCTGTGAGTTGTCAAAGGTAAAGTATTTTGGGCTTGCATTTGATGCCACTGGCGATTCTTTGGGTAATTTGACTTATGCGTAGTGGCGTGATATCTCGAGTTGATCGTTTCTATGTAGAGAGCATTTTTTATCATATTAAGACTCTCGTCGAGTCTTGGCCATTGTAACTCATTATTATATACACATAAAATGTATATATGGGATGTACACCTTTGTGTATTTCCCCTTCTTTTGAATAAAAAATGAAGTTATCAATCACAATAACTATCAATTGCATTTCTTAAAGTATCTTTTTTCCTTCATCATTTCCACTACTCTCTTCAAGAAGAGGGATGAGCATTTAATTACTTGTAAGAGTGACCCGACTAGAACACAAATAGATTACTTTGCGTCGAGGAGAAGAGATCGGTTGTGTTGCAAAGACTACAAAGTAATCACATGAGAGAGTTTGACCATCCAACATCGCTTGTTAGTCATGTATGTGCACATAAAATGGCTGGTAAAGAAAAAGAGGGTTTCCAAGGTCACTTGAACTAGATGGTGGAATCTTCAATTGAAGCAATCGAGCTTCATGGAGAAGATTTTTGAAGACTTATCTTGTGTTGTAACGGAAATGCAAATGAGATGTGGGAGGGGGTGGCATCTTGTATCCGAGGAGTAGCCAAAGAGATGCTAAGCGAGTCAAAGGAAGTAGCTATATACCAAAATGAGGCTTGATGGTGGAGTGGAGGGGTACAAGAGAAGCTCAAAATTAAAAGAGCATGTTTTAAAGCTTTGTCTAAGGATAGAATAGATGAAACTATCACAGACTACAATAGCAAAGAAGGAAGCAAAGAAGGCTGTAAGCGAAGCTAAGTCAAAAGCTTATGAAGTTTTGTACAAAAATCTTGACTCTAAGGAGGGCCAGAAGGATATATTCAGGTTGGCTAAAACAAGAGAAAGAAAGACCAAAGACCTTTCTTAAGTGAGATGCATTAAGGATGAAGAATGCCACATGCTTGTTACTTAGAAGGATATAGAAACTAGATGAAAGCAATACTTCCATAAGCTTTTCATTGGGGAAGGAAATAGAGAGAACTTTGAGATCTAACTAGTAGTGAAAGTTACTTGAACCGTGCAAGCTATAGACGAATACAAAGGAAGAAAGCATGAGAGGTTTTGAAGGTTACGAGACCTAGGAAAGGTGTATGAGATGATGACATTCCTGTAGAAGTTTGGAGAGTTTTAGGTGAGCGTGGTTTGACTTGGCTTACAAATTTATTCAATGTTATTTGGCGAAGCAAGAAAATGCCTGAAGATTGATGGAGAAGCATCATGGTGCCTCTTTATAAGAACAAATGAGACATTCAAAATTGTTCAAATTACAGAGCTATCAAGCTGATGAGTCATACTATGAAAATTTGGGAACGTGTGATCGAAAAAAGGTTGAGGCAAGTTTCCAAAGTGAAAGAAAATCAATTTGGATTCATGCTATGTCGCTCAACTATTGAAGCCATCCACTTGCTGAGGAGAACAATGGAGATTTATAGAGTTAAAAGGAAGAACGCCCATAGGATTTTTATTGATTTGGAAAAGGCTTATGATTCTGTCCCACGAGAGATATCGTGAAGAGTTTTGGAGAAGAGAGAAGTACATGTCCTATACATTAACCTCATAAAAGATATGTATTATAGTGCTTCATCTTGTATAATGATACGGTCTAGGAAGACTGACTATTTTGACATTAACATTGGTCTGCATCAAGGTTCAGCTTTGAGTCCATTCCTTTTTACTTTGACTACGAACGAGTTGACAAGTCACAATTAGGATGAGATACCTTAGTGTATGTTATTCGCTGACGATATTGTGTTGATTGATGAGACTAGAGATGGAGTAAATGAGAAGCTTGAGGTCTGGAAATATGCATCAGAGACTAAATGATTTCGTATAAGTAGGGTTAAGCCTGAATATATGGAGTGCACTTTTGATGGAAGCAATTGAAGGAATCGGGGTGAAGATTGTGACGATAACATTCAGAAGAGATATTCTTTTAGATTCTTGGGATCTATTTTGCAACATGATGGGGAAAGTGATGGAGATGTTACTAATAGAATAAATGCAGGTTGGCTAAAGTGGACAGAAGCATCTACTGTCCTCTGTGATAAGAAAATTTCTTTGAAAATCAAAGGAACGTTTACAAAGCAACTGTAAGACTTGCTATGCTCTATGGATCTGAATGTTGACCTTTGAACCATAGACATGTGCAGAGAATGGCAGTAGCAGAAATGAAAATGCTAAGGTGGATGTGTGGACACGCACGTAAAGATTGGATTCAGAATGATGCAATCAAAAGGAAAGTTGGTGTAGCTCCGATCGAGGATAAGATGCGAGAAAACCGCTTAAGATGGTTTGGCCATTTGCAAAGGAAGTCGACTGATGCACCGGTGAGGAGATGCGAGTTTTGGGATGTTGAGCCGGCTAAGAGAGGGCGAGAAAGGCCCAAGAAGTGTTGGAATGAGACTATACGGAGGGATCTTAGTTTTTTGGATCTGAGCCCGAGAATGACCCAAGATAGATCTGAATGGAGGCATAGAATCCATATAGCCAACCCTACTTAATGTGGGAAAAAGGCTTTGTTGTTGTTGCATTTCCACCATCTAACCCTACGTTGCACGCTACCTCTTGTTCCCTTTTTTATGGTCACCCTTTTCTAATGCAACATGACCTCCTACCTTCTTTGACATGCTACCCCCTCCAACATGACCAACATTTGTGCCATAGCCACCTACTCCCATGTATTTTAACGCCATACACCCTTAGCCACCGTTTAATGCCAACCTCCCTCCACGCACTTCGACTTCGTGACCATTTTTCACCTCGTCCACCTTCAGTGCCCCTTCTATTCACTTCTATTTCCTTAAGGCCAGTCTTTCCGATGTTACCCACTTTGACACAACATCACATCCTACCTCTTTGCAACGATACCGTGACCACCCTCTCTGCTGCCATGACCATCTTCTTCAACTTCATGGACCACCTACTCACACCTTTGACGCCACGACCACTCACCTGCATGAATTCCAAGTCCCAACAGCATGCAGTCTCAACCTTAGACACTACCCTTACCCGTCATCCACATATTTTGGCGTCACACATTTTGACGCACTTCGAGGCCTTGCGCTCTGATGTGCTCCAACACCATAATTACCTCCCGCCACTACCACCTACGATGCTACTCTCTCTGACACCCAATTCGATGCAACATTAACTCCAACCCATCACCTTCTCTGATGGCATGGCCACCTCTCAAATGTCATGACCCCCTTCTTTGACACCACGAGCACCTGCTCCCACCTTCGATGCCATGACCACCTTTCCATACATTCCAATGCTACACACTCTTACTTTTAACCACCCTCCGACACCCCCTAGTCCCACAAACGTCGATGTTTCACTCTTAAAACCACCTTCATACACCAACCACTCCCCCATTCTTTGATACCTTGTTTCTCAGGGCCATTTCCTAAGAAAGGGAGGATATGTTGCAAATTTTATAAATTGTATGCAATATCTTAGATGGGCAACATTGTTGAAGGTTGCATAAGTTTGAACAAAAATATCCAGATCGAAGATAAATTCATCGGGAAGTTGTATCTTCCAAGGATATGAGTTCTTTGGCTCTCCTTTTTCTTTTCTTCCCGTGGCCTCGGATGGAGAAGTTTAATTAAACATATTGTTATCTCGTCTTCCCGTGGCATCGGATGGAGAAGTTTAAATAAACATATTGTTATCTCGTCAACTCATATATAATTCTGGGTTGTTACAGTGCAATAGGTATTAATGAAGTTTTAAGCATATATATACTTTCTTCGTGTCTAGCAGCATATGGATGGAGGATCAGCTAATACAACTCCACCCTTGCTCCCTAAAATTGATGTAAAATTCTGGCTTGATGCAAACACTCTCTTCATATATTGTTAAAATGTTAAGAAATGCACAACCTTCGATTTATTTTTCGGACTCACTTGATCTCTATCTTTTTATATACTGTAGATGAGTGAAGAAAATCCGAGAAGTTAAAATCTTCTATGTAATTCCTTTTCTCTTTTCAATAAAATTTTTGGGGCGAACACCTTTGAGTGTATCCCCCGTTCTTGGCTTCAAAAAAAAATTCTATCTAGAATTTACTTGTTGAGCAGTAGGCTCATCTCGCATATTGAGACAAAGCTATCTCACACACACAGCTAACGATCCCACCCACATGCACGCACACACTTGCTTTTGATTTCTATTTATCTATCTATCTATCTATCTATCTATCTATCTATGCATACTTATTGTTATACTTTTTTATATGCTTATGACCGGTGACATTTCATTGAATAGACCCATGCTTCTTGGTTTATCTTGGGTATTCTATTTTATCTACTAATTATGTTTTTCCTATATCAATTGTTGCTAGCTGAAACCTATTTTGAATATGAAAGAGATCAAGCATGTGATAGCAGCAGAACAGTGGAGAAAGAGGCTTCACTCAGTCATGCTTTATGTCAATTAGAAGCTGCAGGGATTTTAGATAAAGAGTCTCGTTTATGGCTGCCCCGTTTTTTTGGTTCACGATTTGTACCTGTGATATCTACAGGTTCCTTAAAACTTGATGTTGCTCTTGGTATTGGAGGTCTGCCGAAGGTAGTAATTTTAATATTAACATTTTTAAAATTTTGTTGCACATTTTTTACCTCACAACTATGCACATTATTGGCATACCAAAGCACATTTCATTGGCTTCTTTATTATCATCATACTAACATGCTGTATATTTTTTTGTTTGTTATTTTACCCAGTAAGCTAGCACAATACATAATTGACATCTAGGTTCACACTACTTAAGTTGATGCTTCGTTTTCCTCATCTTTACACATCTATTTTTCCATGAGAGAATTGTTTCCTTCAAAAAACCCACGAGAGCATATTAGGGCACTGCAAATTTGTTTTCCAAGGATGTTCAGTCAAGGGCATGCATTTCTTTGAATAGATGGCATGGCTTATGTTGCCTTTGGGGATGTTTGAAGTGGAGCTGTTGTCTTCTTGCGTGTTTACATTTGAGTTAAACACAACCATGCGAGGAATTTTGATGTAGCTTAAGTCTAAGTTAAATGAAGAAGAAGAAGGTTTGGAAAACGAGGAAGGATAAAGAAGAAGAATGAGAATGTGCTGGATGAGGGATATGCCAAGATGTGTGAGGGAGAAGAAATCCGGTTGAGAGAGAGATCAGAGGGTAGTGGAGTGTGGTTACACCGCGAAAGGAGACACACCTCTAGGAACCATTGCATCCCTTGATGATAGTTTTTACAATAGTCAACTAAAATTATAAAGGCAATAAAAAAGGAATATGTTGCATCAATTCGGCTTCAGACAAGTTGCCAATTTTTGCATTAATAATGATGAAATAGGGGGTGGAAGATGAAGGGACATGGTGGGGGAAATGTCAGAGGAGGAGGTGGTCGACGAGAGGTGACACCACGTTGAGGTGGTTGGAGATCACATAAGTTAGATAATGGCATGCATCGATGTGTTGCTTCAATGGTTGATGGAGGTGACAATTCTCAGTGACATTTATGAGGGTGTGGAGGAGGCTCTGGAGGTGATGTGATCTGAGGTGGATCTCAGACAACAGACTTAGCTATACTTGTTGGAGAATGGAAGAGCGGTGTAAGTTGGAGGACTAGATGGAGTCATTGAGAGATGGAAGCAGAATTGCAGACATATGTGAGGGGAGGATTAACAACCAAACTATGACGATTGATGTGTAGTCAGCAGTGGAATGGAATGAGGAAGCGAATGCAAGGTGCTTAAGGGTAGTGATAAATGATAGCGATGATAGGGAACCAGTGATCAAGAAGTAGAATAGAAATGGGTGTTGATTGTTTAATGGAGATGGTGGTTTAAGCAGATACTGATGGTGATGGATGGATGCAATAATTTATCATAAAGACTAGTTTAAGGAATTGATCTTCATTGGTCATATGGAAGATATATGGACACAATGGGTGGGCATTGTCATGTTGTGGGAAACATGAGACACGCGATGGCTTTTATACTAGTTGATGTAAATTGAATTTTTAGAAGGAAAAAAAGGGGTAATGTGAGGAAGGAGAAGAAGAAAAAGATAGATAAACACGCCAGTCACATGGGGTTTTGGATGAGAATGCGCTAAGATGCACTAGATTGGGGAGGGAGCATGCCAAACTATGTAGGAGAGAAGATATGAGAGAAAAGGAACTCGGAGGTTGTATGGTAGGAAAGCAAGGGAAAATAGAGATAACACTCACAAGGAGCCAAAGCTTTCATTTTTTATCGCATGCCTTAACTATTGAGATGAACTCTAATGCAAATGCGAGGATGCAAATGCTACTCTAACTGTTAACAAATTGTTAACAGATAACAACGATGTCCCACAAGGAGCAATGGTTGGTGGAGGTGTCCATTGGGGTAGGAAAAAGGTCTCACAAACTTGAAGGTGTGTGGCAATGGGGGGTAGTTTGTCGAGTTCACCGTGGCAGCACAACGAGAAGGGTGGTGGAGGTCGATGGGGATAAGGGAATATGAGGAGAGGTGGTGGAGTGGGATTATGGTGGTTAAGTGGGACTATGACAATGGAATGATTATAGGGGAAGGGAGTGAGAGTTCAAATTATCGAGGTATCAAGCTGATGAGTCACACTATGAAAATTTGAGAACGTGTGATTGAAAGAGGTTGAGGCAAGTTTCCAAAGTAAAAGCAAGCCAATTCGATTTCATGCCAGATCGCTCAACTATTGAAACCATCCACTTGTTGAGTAGACGAATGGAGATTTATAGAGCTAAAAGTCCATACGATTTTTATTGATTTGGAGAATGCTTATGATTATGTCTTGCGGGAAATATTGTGAAGAGTTTTGGAGAAGAGACAACATACCTGTCCTACGCATTAACCTCATAAAATATATCTATAATAGGGCTTCATCTTGTGTAAGGATACAGTCTGGGAAGACTGAATATTTTGATATCAACATTGGTCTGCATCAAGGTTTAGATCGTCCATTCCTTTTTACTTTGATTATGGATGCGTTGACAAGTCACATTCAGGATGAGATACCTTGGTGTATGTTATTCTTGATGATATTGTGTTGATTGATGATACTAGAGATGGAGTAAATGCGAAGCTTGGGGTCTGGAAACATGCATTGGAGACTAAGGCCTCGTTCGGCTACCCGTTTAACCCCCCCTTTGGGGGGTTTACCCCCTTTAACCCACTCTTTCTCTCCAATGTGGGCCCTATATTTTCTCTTTTTTAATACATTAAATAAATCAATTCTCTTTCATCCACCACATCAAAAAATAATATATTATACCATCATATCATATAAAAATTTGTAAACTACTCAACTTCTGCTCACTTTTCCAAACTTCAATACAATCACATCACAATAACTACTCATTTTTCCAAACTTCAATACAATCATATCTCATTACGTTGATCTATTGTTTCTTTTTGAATCAAACTATTGTTGTTATTAGAGCTAAAAGTTATTTGTCAATGCAATTTTCTATTCCTATGACTGCATATGTATTCTCATTACTGCTGTGTGCGTATCTGCATAATGATTGTATACCAAATGTTACATTCTGTGAGGATTTGATTTGTGTATATTGCAAATTAGACAATTTCTAATTGAGCCTGTCTTAATTTTTTCTCCTTGGTTGACATTTTGTTTATCTATTCATTACGTACTTAGTTTATTGTTCTTTGTGATTGCAAATTATTTAGTATTATTCTTTGTCATTGCAAATTATGTAGGGACACTTATTTTGAATATTAGTTTATGGTCAGCAATTGTCACATCCCTTTATGCAGGGTAGAATTGTGGAGATTTTTGGGAAGGAGGCATCCGGTAAAACTACAGTTGCCCTTCATATTATCAAGGAAGCTCAAAAATACGGAGGTTCATATCCATCTATAATTGATTTGTGAAGTTGTGAAATTCTTTATCCTTCAATATGTTTAGCTGAACCCATGTTGTCTCAAATGTTAGAAATAGCTTTTGGATGGGATACTAAAACTATTAATCTATACTTGGCCTGCCTTTTCTACATTACAAACAATTTATGGTAAAAGATAGCAAAGCCTTCTCCCACTATAGTGTCAGCTACATAAATTCTTACTCGAATCCATGTTGAAAGATTCTACTATTTTTTATGCTGGTTGTTGACTACCTAACGCAACCTTCACATGAGGGGATTTGAACGCTGGGCTTTTGGGTGATAGGCACACTGCAATACCAACATACCATTTAAGTGGGTACACAAAGAATTTATGGCACTGTTGATAAACACATGTGCGGACTAAACTTTCAGTGCTTCAGCCTATGTAAAACCTGGTGATGTAGTGGCTGTTAATGGCTCCTTTGATGGTTTGTTGTATATTCCTCTCTATTTCCTTAGGTCAAATACAAATGGTTATCACACTTTTGATAATGGTGTAACTTTATTTCTTAATGTGTATTTGCTAGTTTTACTAAGTTTTTCTACATCCCTTGTGTGCTGCACAACTACACAACTAATGCATTCTTGTCTTTGTTTCCAAACTGTCTTTTTTCATGACCTTTTTATTCTTTGCCATGGAATTCCTCATCATTGCAGCATCTTCTGTAGTCCATGTTGCATATTTGGTAATATTCATGCCTATTAATGAGAAAACTGAGTAGAGTTCGATCCGTGCTTTTCTCCAATGATGCTTGATAAGACAATGCATCATGTCCTTGGGTGGACATAGATAGATATCTTAAGAACTAGGATTATGGAAAAAGTAGTTATTAGACGCTTACGGAGTGAAAGGACCTAAGTACGGTTTTCACTGATTCGTAGAGCTTATGATATTGTCTCCAAGGCATGGCTTTGAAATTTTAATAATAGAGAACACCGTGTTTTAGCATGAGCGATCTTTTTATGAGATATGCACGATGAAGCAAATATCTTTCTTAAGGATTCCAATTGTGTTGATGTGTTGATAATTGATATGGACAATAGATCCCTTTTCAGAAAATATACAATGTTGGTTTCATAAAGTTCTGGGATTGAGTTCTTACCTTTATTCCTTGATTATGAAACACTGATGAAGCACATCTAGCGAAGGTGATTTGTTGCGTGGTGGTTGTGACAAGAGATGATGTTAATAGAGGAATTTTGACTTCTGGAAGAGGTCCTAATATATTGGGATTTATAATAAATTAAAATAAAGAGAAACAGAGACGAGAATAAGGTCAATATTAGGACTTATTGCATTTCAAAATTGATTTTATAGATACTTGGCATTTGTGATCAACATGGTCAAGGAAATGAATATTCAATTCATGTCACTAATTATAGGGTGGAGCTTCCTTCTGCACTCTTTGATGAGAGGGTGCCACTGAAACTAAAAGATAGATACGTTAGGGAAACAGTCTGACCTGTCATGCTATGTGGCTAGTGGGTGTTGATCCATCAATTATTGACAATTGTTGGAATGCCGTATAAGAGACCACGTTAAATAGACATATGATTTTACAAAGACAAGTGGGATTCATAAAGAGCAACAACTATTGTGGCTTCAATGCAAATTGTGGAGAAAGACGAGAGAACGTAATGAGATACTTTATTCAAGAGGTCTAGGGGTCCTTATATAGGACTAATCCTAGTGCACTCATAAACATGGATTACATAAATAGCCCCGAGGGGTTACACGTACATCAGATAAAAATATAGAGTCGTCTGTAACATTCCCCCCTCAAGATGGAGCACATCTATTGATCATGCCCAATTGGGAGATTATCCATGAGAGGTACTTCTTTGGTAGGGCCTTAGTAAATGCATCTGCAAGCTGAAGATCGGTTAAGATGTATGAGATAGTAATCTTCCCTCCTCGTACGTCATC
This sequence comes from Ottelia alismoides, assembly GCA_037367405.1. Classification (NCBI taxonomy): domain Eukaryota; kingdom Viridiplantae; phylum Streptophyta; class Magnoliopsida; order Alismatales; family Hydrocharitaceae; genus Ottelia; species Ottelia alismoides. The sequence continues at coordinate 50,975 of JAZKJV010005760.1, forward strand.
ACAAACAAAGTGACAATCGATCTCTTTGTACTTGGCCCGCGCATGAAACACATGGTTCGTAGCAATGTATGTAGTGGATTTATTGTCACAATATAGAGGAACATGAGTAGTGACAACAATAACAAGTTCTTGTAGAAAGGAGAATAACCAAGTAACCTCACTGGTATCCTGAGCCATCACCTTGTATTCTACCTCTACACTGGATCTGAGACTATACTCTGCTTCTTGCTTATCTAAGTGACAACATTTCCCCCAACCGTCATATAATATCCTATAGTACTGGAGCGACGATCCTCAAGTAAACTCGCATAATCTGCTCAACATATCCAGCTACATTAATGCGATCATTTGCCTCATAGAAAAGGCCTCGTCCTGGTGACTCCTTCAAGTAGTGCTGGATCTAAAGACCATTCTACCAATGACTGTAACATGGTTGCTCAATGTGTTGGCTTGCTCAGCTCACAACATAGGATATATTAGGCCTACTAACAATAAGGTAAAGCAGTTGCCCATCGGGCTTCTGTACCGTGTAGTATCTTCAAAAACAAGACTAGCTGAAGTGGAGTGCTTCCTTAGGTCTGCAGGAATACTAGAGGGTTTGCATCCAAGTAATCCAGCCTCAACCAAGATGTCCAAGCAATACTTCCTCTGTGAAAGATGAAGTCCCTCTGTAGTGCGTATCACTTCTATGCCAAGGAAGTAGTGAAGTTGACCAAGATCCTTCATGACAAAGACCTTTTCAAGGAAAGCCTTGGTTTCTAGTATGCCTTCATCATCATCACATGTGACAACCATATCATCAACATAAACAACAAGCATGACAAGTCCAATGGCCCGTCTTCTGATATAGACAGAGTAGTTAGATGATGTTCTCTAGAAGCCAAGAGTGCTGATTTTAATAACGAGTCTGTCAAACTATGCCCTCGGACTCTGCTTTAAGCCATAGATTGCCTTGCAAAGTCGATACATACACTACCCCTCGACTTTGTAACCAGGAGGCTGCATCATGTAAACCTCTTCCTTAAGATTGCTATATACGAAAGCATTCTTCACATTGAGCTGATAGATATGTCAACCCTTGTTTGCAACCACTGGAAGATGGTTGGGGAGATGGTCTTGAAATAGTCAACTCCATGTCTGTGTAAAATCTTTAGCCACAAGCCGTGCTTTCAGTTTGTCAATGGACTCGTCTGGTGGCTGTTTGATCGTGAAGACCCATCTGCAAGCCACATGTCTAATCCCCAGGGAACACGGTAAAAGGTCCCACATTCCCCTATATGTGAGGGCATCCATCTCCTCATTCATTCCTGTCACAATCCATAATCCTGTAAAGCACTGTGATGGTCTCTTGGAACAGGAAGTCATGAGAGCATCTGCATATCTCATGTCAGAGAATGATAAGCTAGCAATAGATGTGAAATGAGACATAGGGTGAACGGTACATTGCGTCTTAGTTCTATGGAGAGTGATGGGAAGCTCCTGAGGATCATTCGGGATGCTAGTGGTGGGGGCACTTGAAGATGGCATGTCATCCTGCAACAAAGGAACAAGTAAAGGCACATGAGAAGGTGTTGATGTATATCTGTGCTTATACACAATTGGTGGAGGAGGAATATCCAAAGATCTATTTGTGACAGACTGTGTAAAGAAACAAGTTTGTTCAAAGAAGGTCACATCAACATAGATATAGTAACAATGCCCAATAGGGACATAACACTTGTAACCCTTCTGGCTACGAAGACACATTTGAGAGCTCGAGGTGACAGTTTGTCAATAGTATGAAAATTGTGAACGCAAGCTATACCCTTAAATATTCTTAGAGGAAGCGGAAAGGATGACTCATTAGGATAGAGTAACGCAAACGAAGTGGACCTTTTTTAGGGTTGAAGATGGGACCCTGCTGATAATATGGACAACATTAACGACATCTCCCCATTAGGTTTCGGGAACCTTCATCTGAGTGATAAGGGACCGAGTAATATCAAGAAGATGCCAAAGTTTCCGTTCGGCTACCGCATTTTGCTGAGAGGTATACAAGCATGATGTTTGGTGGATAGTTCTCTGGGAAGCAAGAATGCTGTCAAAGCATATTGAGTGAATTCCAAAGCTTTATCAGAACGGAATATTTGAACACCAGTGGAGAAAATATTTTTTGATATATTGAAAGAAATTCTTGATGATTTTATAGATCTCCGAACACTCCTTTAACAAATTAACCCAAGAGGATTGACTATAATCATCAATGAACACAACAAAATACTTGTGTCCACTCAAAGTAGGGACCATAATGGTCTACATATATCAATGGATTAGAGAGAAAGGAACTTCACGACAAGGCTCAGTATGTGCAGGTAAGGATGCTCGATAATGTTTCCTAAACTGGCATGCTTCACAATCAAAAGGCTTCCGCATAGAGAGTTCATGGAACATCATGGTGATACCTTGACAAAAGGGTTTCTAAGGCGAAGATGCCAGAGGAGAGGATCATCGGAGATAGATGCGACACCAACAAAATTAGAGTCAGATGGAATACCAAGATAATAGAACTAATTAGAAAATCTTTCTCGTCTGGATGTCCTGAAAGTAACAACAGAACTCATAAAAAATAACCCTACAGTTAAGCTTAGTACATAGCTTTTGAACAAACAATAGACTAAGGGGAAAAACATGGGCACAATGAACTCCATTCAGTCAGAGTTTGGATGAAAACTTTATAGTGCCAACAACAATGACATGGGAGTGAGCCCCGTTGGCAACCCGAACCGTCTTCATAAATGTAGAGGGTTGAGAAAAAGGTAAGCAGACTATCTTCTCCTGTCAGATGTGTAGATGCTTCGGATTCAATAATCCAAGCAGGACTGGAAAGAAAAATAGAGTTGGCCACTGTACTTGACGTTGTAGCCAGTTAGAGTAGAAGTATTATTATCATTAGCAGAGGGGATGGAGTTATGTAGGAGCTGCGTTAGACGGGAATATTCAGAAGCTGTGAAGGGTGCATGTGTTCCACTAGAGTGCTGATTGAGTGGATCATCTACTTTAACATAAGAGGACTTGATGCAAATCAAAATTTGCAATGGTAGAAAAAAATAAACTTGACGGTGGAAAAATATTGGTGAAAGAAATCAGAGGGGAAGGAGAGAAGGCTCGCTGGATGCGAGGGATTTGGGGAAGAGAATCGCGAAGATCGCATAAAGGGAAGAGAGAAGAAGAGGGATATGAGATAAATCTCAATTTTTACAAGTTCTGGAATTCAATAAAACATTGGACTACCATCCCTTTTATATAGGAGGAGTGTGGTTACAAAAATATGATAAAATCACATAAAATTAAATCTTAATTTGGATTCTAAATATCTCTAACCGACTAACTACTTAATATAACCGACTAACTAATTGACTCGAGATCACATGTGATTTCATTATTTAAAAAGAAATAAAATTGCAACAGAATCAAAATTGACTTGACCCTAATTTAATTAAACTTAATTAACAGACGGAAAATAAAACCATAATTGATAAAATTCACCGGACGGAAAATCCTAATTAAGCCCCAATTCATCGATCCACGCTGATCTCTCGAAAAACTCATCTCTTAACGAGTGGCTTGATCTTTAGGTGCAGTCCCGAAGAATTCCTACTGAATTCATTGAATAATTTGCTCCAATTTCGTATTTTTCTTGCTCAATTCAAAATTACGTTTGTATATCTTTTGATTGGGGGGCACACCTGCAATTTTTCTACTCATTCGTCTAAATAAAAGATTATCATATGCATAATACTTTAATATTTAGGTAAAGTTTTTTTGGAAGGGGTTCTTTGTAAAATTTTCAAATCATATCCCAAATTTTGATATGGTGGAATACTTTTATTGATTGGGAAGTATATGGCTTCCTAGAGAAATCCCTAGATAGGGTTTGCTCTCTCCCAAACCCACGACGGCGGTGTGAAGCAAGTTGGAGCTTCCCGCATTGGTGGCGGTCCGCGGTAGTGATGGGAAAATCGGAAGAGCGAGTGGTTGTATTCGCATGGTGGTTCGTGAATCGCGATGGTGGTAATCGCTCGTGCAACAAGCTCGTGGGTTGGTTATACGGCAACGACGTCGACGATAGTGGTTGGCGAGGATGTTCCATTGACTGGTGGAGCGGGTTGGACCTTACAGTGGTATTGCTTTTCGTGTGGTAGATATGATGGCGATGTGCGGGTGGTTTGGGAGTGATCGGTGCGAAGTTGGGTTGTTCCAGTGGGAAATGGCGGTGCTGAGATTACAGGTGGCAGGATTGTAGGTGGGGGATGGGTGTGTGTTGGCGCAACGAGTGGTGGTTGTACGACTGGTGGATGTTGCTTCTGTGAATGGGGGGATGTGGTGGTCAGGGGAGTTAGAGAAGGTACTTGGGTAGCGGGAGGGGGTGGCGGCGGGACTATGGTGGTGGAGGGAGGTTGTGTGGGGGTATGGTAGAGTTGGCTAGGGGATTGTGGTGGCGGGATGGTTGACCTGTAACATCGGGGGAATAGTTGAAGCCTCCTGATCTTCCTGGACAGCAAGCGGAATATCGATGATGGTTTTTTTCTTGTTTTCCTTCCTCGGAAATCTGAAGAATAGCTTCAAGGACGCGAGGTGACTCGATGTACAACGATTTCGAGGATGAGAGATCAATTTGGCGATGCTCAGAGTTCAAAAATTTGCTACCAACTCCTGTGGAATTGACTGAAATTCGAGTAATATGGACATTAACTTTTTGTTGTAGGCTTCTTCAGCACGTCATTTGCATTTAACTGAACGAGAGCCTTTTGTTGTTATCCGCGCGAACATTTGTACGGATCGTCAGATCTTGAGGATGATCTGTGAGCCATACTTTAATACAAATTGATGCAAATCGAAAATTTGCAATGGTGGAAAATATTTTTTTGATGATAGAAATATTTGGTGGAAGAATTCATTGGGGAAAGAGAGAAAACTAATCGGTTGTGAGGGATTTGAGGAAGAAGAACCATATAGATCGCATGGAGGGAGAAGAGAGAAAGGATGAGAGATATGAAATAAATATCAATTTTTATAAACTCTTATATTCAATAAAACATTGGACTACCATATCCTTTATATAGGAGGGGCGGGGTTACAAAAAGATGATAAAATCAGTTAGAATTTAATCATAATTTGGATTTTAAATATCTCTAACCGACTAGTTACATAGTATAACTGACTAACTAATTGACTCGAGATCACGTGCGATCTCGTTATTCAAAAATAAATAAAATTACAACGGAATCAAAATTGACTTGACCCTAATTTAATTAAACTTGATTAACGAATGAAAAATAAAAGCATAATCGATAAAATTCAACGGACGAAAAGTCCTAATTGAGCCCAAATTCATTGATCCAGTTTGCATCAGGGCTCATACGTGGCTATCTCATAGGCACTGTTGGCTTTAGGTTGTATGTCAAACTTCGCCCATCAACATTCGGACAAGTGGATCGGGCATCCACAATGTATGCAAGATGGATACCGAGAAGTGGTAAAATCACATCCATGGCCATAGTCAAAGTCACGCCTGTGGAGAAGAGATTGTGAGTCACTCCTTCGGGTTTCGTAACCCTTCATCGTTGGCAGTATGTCTGATATAAGAAATTGCTCCTTCGCTGTATGGTATCTATAATGCATGGCATCGAGAAAGCGGTATACCTGCCAGTCAGAACGCTCTTGTATCTGTTTGGTACATGAGAGCTGGAATATTGCAAGCTCCTCATACAAGCTGGAGAGATGCCTGCAGTACTCGATGAGGGTGGAATCACCTTGAGATGCTGACCAGATTCACCTGTAAATGTCTGCAAGACATGACTTCGTCTTCTTCTTCTTTTGGGAGTATGTTTTCTCAAGATCCTCCCATATTTCCTTGGCCGTATTTTTATAAAGGAGATTTGAGGCAATGTGGGCCTCAATACTGTTGGTCATCTAGTTGATAACCAAGTAGTTGTCTGTCTGCCAGTTGTCGTACTCTTTATCCTTTTCATCTAAAGGATCTTTAGTCAGAATGTAGAGTTTTCTTTGACCATCGAAGAACACCATAAAAGATCTAGACCAGAGCACGTAATTTATGTGCCCTTGAGCTTGATAGTAGTGCCTTGTGCCATAACATTCGTGGCCAAGGGCTTTGTCTCGGTAGAAAAGATGCCATAGTGGTCTTAGAAAAGAAAGGAGATTTATGCTTGACTTAAGGATGCATACAAGGGCTAAGAAGTCCCATAGAACTCTCTTTTGGACGTGATAGTGGTATGAAAAATTGCTTTCACAGCAAATCAGGGGGTTTTCAAGGCTCATTCGACAACAAAGATGGTATCCAGGGGGTTGTGCACACCAGGTCAGATGTCCAAGAGGATTGGTGGGCTATACCGACAGCGCAGGAGGCACAACTGGAGTTGTAGGAGCCTCGGGCGATGCTTTAGGTGCCGTTGGAGGCGACGGCTGGTGCCGCTGGGGGCTCGGACTGCCTTACGTGGGACCCCTTGATGAGAGAATGGTCCGTGCGAGGAGAGAGAGGGCTGGCGATGGCGGTGGATTTTGGGTATTAGGCTCCAGTGTAGGACTGCCGCTCTGATGCCATGTGGAGAAGAGAAATGGATGAGGTGTTTATTCCATAGGGATAGTGCCTCTTATATAGAGAGAAAACCCTAGAGAGTACGAGAGGAAAAATACATAAATACCCCCAAAGGGTCAAGGGTTACGGAACCCGAAGGGTTAAGTGTTACAGAACCTGAAGGGTTACGAACATAAATGTAAATATAATAGCTCTAACAACGCCCACGTCCTAACTCGCGCCCATGGCCACGACTAAAATCATAGCCTCGTCCGCCCTGGAAGCTTTGTCGTCCTCCGTTTCTTGATGACGCATAATGAGGGGTAGTTTCTGCACATGGTATGGTGGAAAGACACTCAGCAAGTGCCTCAAGTTCTTGCAGACGACCGAAGATGATCTCAGTCGATGGTAGTGTGTCAGCTATCAGAAACTGATATTTCTTTGGCTTGTATCGTGGATGGAGTCCATATAGAAATCGGTAGACTTGCCATTCAACACGTTCTCCCATCTGTTGATCGCAACATGTTGGCTGAAAAATCAGGAGCTCCTCAAAAAGGCTAGTCAAACAGCCTGTAGTATTCGACAAGACTCGAATGTCCTTGAGTTGCTGACCAGATCTGTGTGTAGATATCAGAGTGAGTAGGTTCGTTCTAGATTCTCGCACATCGCCTTTGCAGAATCCTTGTAGAGGAGATTTGCTGCAATGTTTGAATAAACGTTGTTGGTCATCCAAGTAGTAACCTAGCAATTGTCAGCATACCATGTATCATAGTCTTTGTCCGCCTCCTTGAGAGACCCATTGGTAAAAATATGGTTCTTGCGCTGACTACCGATGAATACCTTGAAGGATCTATATCAAAGCACATAATTTTTTGTGCCCTTTAATTTGATAAAAGTGCCATGTACCATCATTGAAGAAGTCGAGTACACGGGTATGGCCTCGGTGGATGTCATTGTGGTCGCACAAGTCAAGAAAAGTGACCTTGAGGAAGATCAGTGGCTTTAATCAAGCATAAGGGTGATCTAAGTCATCGTTTCATACCTCTCTTGGGCCTTGTGAGCAACAATCATGGTTGGGAAGCCATAATCGGCTCGCAGGATGTATAACATGTGACTGGGGGCTCCAGTAGGCCAAGGACAGGGGCTGGATTAGCTCAGACGGAGGCACATGGCCTCTTGGCGGTGCTGCTAGGGCAACGTAAGTGCCTTGCAGTAGAGCTGGACTACTCTGTAGGGGCTGACGGCGACTGGCAGAGGCAGAGAACCCCCTAGTGGCTTGCGACAGCGTAAGGGCTCCGTATGTGCCTTGCGCGTTGTTGGCAGAGGCAAAGGGCCCCTTTGGCGGCGTTGCTGGCGTACCGTAGGTGCCTCGCATGCTGCTGGCTAAGGCGGAGTGCCCCTGGCGCATTACTGGCGGAGGTGGAGGTACCTCAAATGCCTTGCGCGGGGCGGGGGGGGGGTTGGTTGCTGGAAGAGGTCTCGCACAAGAACTTCTTCACGGAAGAACGACGAGGAGTTGGTGGCGGCAACATGATTTATGTCAGAACACCGGTCTAAGACCGTTGCTTTGATACCATGTGGAGAAAAGCGAGAGAACGCACTGAGATACTTTATTCAAGAGGGTTAGGAGTCTGTATATAGGTCGAAACCCTTCTGCACTCATAAACAAGAATTACATAAATAGCCCCATGGGGTTTCAAGTGTGTTGGTGGAAATGATTGTCTTGTTATTCCAAAGAACCCTAGGCTCTCTTATATAGAGGAAAGCCTATGAGTAAATTACATAAGTAGTAACTGCAGAAATAAAAATTAATAAACAATACACCGACTACATAAATCTCTCAACACTCCCCCTCAAGATGGAGCATAGATATTAATCATGTTCAGCTTGGAAGAACACTTCTGGATTGGTCCTCTGAGCAATGGCTTGGTGAAAATGTCGGCTGTCTGCTCCCCTGAACTTACATGTGAAGTAGAAATCATGCCTTTATGGATCATATTTCTCGTGTAGTGACAGTCTTCCTCAATATGTTTTGTTCTTTCATGGAAGGCAGGATTATTGGTAATGAACAATGCAGCTTGGTTATCACACTGTAGCTGCATGGGTAGAGGTACCTCTATATGCAAATCATCTAATACAGCTCGAACCCACATCATCTCTGTACTTGCTTGTGCCATGGCACTGTATTCAGACTCAACACTAGATCTAGCCACAACAGTTTGTTTCTTGCTTTCCAAGAAACCAGCGACCTACAAAAACTGCAAAGCCCGAAGTAGACTTCCGATCCTTAGGGCATCCTGTATAATCCGCATCCGCACATGCTGAAATAGATAAATTTGTTTCCCTTTTAAATAACAATCCTGTGCCTGGCGACGACTTTAGATACCTCAGTATCATATATATAGCACCCATATGCACCTGTCTCGGATGTTCCATGAACTGGCTAACTCGACTAACTGCAAAGGCAATATCGGGTTGAGTTATAGTAATGTAGAGAAGCTTACCCACCATTTCTCTATATCTTCTCTTGTCAACTTCCTCGGTATCATTATCATATAATTTCATGCTTGGATCCATAGGAGTACTCGCGGGTCTACACCCAACCATACCGGTTTCAACAAGTAAGTCTGCAATATATTTCCTTTTGGTCATCACAAGATCTTGTGTATTCCTGGCAAATTCCAACCACAAAAAATATCGTAGAGTACCCAGATCCTTTGTAACAAACTGACGGCCCAAAAATGCTTTTGTCATCTTTATCCCCTGAGCATCATCTCCTGTAACCAAAATGTCATCAATATACATCATGATGACCACCGTACCTCTAGGAGTCTTCTGAATGAACGAGTGATCCGCATTTGTCTTGAATCCTTGTTGTTCAATCAGATGGAAAAGCTTCTGAAACCACGCCCTTGGGCTCTGTTTAAGACCATATATTGCTTTATGAAGTTTACACACCATATGATTCTCCCCCTCAGCAGCGAACCCCGGGGGTTGCTGCATGTAGACTTCTTCCTGCAGATCACCATACAAGAAAGGATTCTTAACATCAAGTTGAAACAAGGACCAATCACGTACCACAACAACAGACAATAGGATACAAAGGGTGGAATAACGAGCAACAGGTGAAAAAGTATCCATATAATCCACGCCATATGTCTGAGTGAAGCCTCGTGCCACTAGCCTTGCCTTGTAACGGTTAAGACTACCATCTGCATGATACTTAACTGTAAACACCCATTTGCAGCTAACAACAGACGCTCCTAAGAGAGCAGGAACCAAGCTCCATGTACCCCGTGATTGTAGGGCAGCCATCTCCTCCTCCATAGCAGAACGTCAACAATCAATCTTCAAGGCATCCTGATAATTCCTTGGTATCTCCACAGTCGACAAAGCCATAGCACATTTCTGAAAATCCCATGTAAGACGATGAAAGGAAACCTGGGAAGCAAGGGGATATGATGCACAAGATCGTTTGTGCTTCCGTATAGCAATAGGGACATCCAAATCATCACCCATTGTACTCGCTGGTTCACATTCCTCTTGCAAAGATGATCCCTGCACATGCATACTATCCGACCCATCATTAGTAGTAACATCTGAACACACCTGAGGAGCACGGGATGACTGATGTGTAGCATGAGCAGGACCTGACCGACGTGTATAATATTTTGGTAGGGGCGAGACAGGTGGTCATGGTGGTGGCGGTAGCGGCGGTGGTTGGGATGATGTTGGCGTGACAACAGGGACGCACAGTGGCGGACTCAGAGTAGGAAGAGGAACATAAATCTCATCTGTAAGTGGATGATGCCAACTTGTCACCTGCTTGTGAGAAGTACATAACATACTCAAAGAATGCAACATCAACACTGACAAAGTATTTCCTGTTGACTGGATCATAGCAACGTAGCCCTTCTGAGTCCGAGAGTAACCCACAAAGACACACTTGACAGCCCTAGGTGAGAGTTTGTCAAGTCCAAGGACAAGTGGTAATAAAGGCTACAACACCAAACACACGGGGGGTAAGTGAGAATAATTTCTTTGTCGGGAAAGACAACAGAAAGAGGAATTTGCTCATCAAGAACCGAGGAGGGCATACGATTCACAAGGTAACAGACTGTAAAGTACTACATCTCCCCAAAAGGAAATGAGTGCGCAACTCTGGATACGAGTAATATCAAGAAGATAACGATGTTTTCTCTTTGCGACTCCATTTTGCTGAGATTTGTAAGCACAAGTGGTTTGATGAATAATGCCTCTTGACAAGAAGAAGCGTGAGAGAGAACGAGTGCAAAATTCCAAATCATTGTCCGTACGAACATATTTAACATGAGAGGAAAAAAATATTTTGCACTTCAATTATAAGATTTCAAATAACATTCCCCTGCTTCGGATTTATTCTTTAACAAAAGACCCACGACAAGCGGGAGAAATAATCAACGACTACAAGATAAAACCTATGTCCCTGGTGATAAGTAACACGACTCGGACCCCAAATATCGACATGAAGTAAATCAAACGGGGAGCTGCTGCTCCGACACTGACGACTCGGAAAGCTAGCTCGATGGTGCTTGCCCAACTGACAAGCTTCACACTTGAAGGAGGAACTCGGAGAAATCCGAGGTAAGAGATGAGGCATCTTCTGAAGCGGGAGGTGACCAAGGCGTAGATGCCATGTATACGGAGAGATTGATCCGACTGAATAAGAGGAGACACTAGCATAGGAATTCCGGACCAGATTATAGAGACCATCCTGCTCAGAGCCACAACCAATTACCCTGCCCGTTACGATGCCTTGAAATATAAGAGAAGATGGGTCAAATATAGCACGATAGTGCAAATCCTTTGTAATTTGACTAATAGACAGTAAGTTCATCAGAAAATTAGGTGCATGTAGAAATTCTGTAAATGCATGGAAGGCGACAAAGTAATCTCCGGCCTGTCCAATTATGGGTGAATGAGTCCCATCAGCTATTACCACAGACGTCTCGTCTCTGGTGGAATCTCCCTGTATTGACAGAAGTCTATCTCTGTCCCGGCAAAGATGGTGGGTTGCACCAGAGTCCATGATCCAATCTGAAACATCTGAACTATGACATGATGGAAAAGCACAATCACTACCTGAGTTGCTAGCAGGGGTAGAAGTACTGGCAGATGCTGAAGCTGGCAATGTCTGAAGAACCTCCTGGAGAATCTGTAGATACAGGAGGCGGTAATATCTCTCAATCTCGCAACAAGATCCTCGAACCTCTGATCCGAAGTAGACGTGGACGGAGATGCAGCATGCTCGGCTACTCGCGCCGATGCTGGAAACCCGTGCTTAGAATAACATGGATCCTCAGCATGTGACCTGTGCGATGGCAAAAAGTGCATGGCTGGAGAAAACGACCACCTCGACCACGAGGTCCACAGCCACGGAATGAAGACGAACCACCTCTTCCTCTAGACAGCCATCGCCGAGGGTGGTGGAGTAGAAGCACTGGAGGAGACAGAGATGCGGTTGAGTCGCTGGTATACTTCCTCCATAGGCGGAATGGTAGCATCAGCAAGTATCTGTGAGCGTGCAGCTTCATATTCAGGATCCATCCGCAAGCAGGACCCCCCATCACGGTAGCATTTCTGAAGGTCTTCTGCTGCTCAGGGGTGGCCGTGAGAGGAATGGTACTATAGAGCTTCTCAAACATCCCTCGTAGAGATGTATACAGGGAATGAAGTGGTTGCCCATAGCTTCATTGTGAAGATGTCATGCTTGAGCTGTAACATCTTTGTCTCATTTCGAACTTGCGAAAATGTTGCCGCCAGTATGTCCCACATCGCCTTAGCGGTGGGCTGATGGAGAACATCATTAGCAATCTCCATCAACAACGTACCTGATAGCCAGACTTTAGCATATGAATCATCGGCCTCCCAGGAAGCATAAATCCCAGTTTTGTTTGTCGGCTCTTCCTCGGTAAGAATGTGCTTCTTACGTTCGACTTCATGAGGCTCATGAACTGCATTGCACAGAGCTCGTAGTTCGTCCCATCCATCTTGACTATTGGTAGGGGACCTTTGAACGCGCCTATGGAGGGCATACCGACTTTGTGTTCTGACATATAGAACATTCTGTAAATGCATGGAAGGCGACAAAGTAATCTCCGCCTGTCCAATTATGGGTGAATGAAGTCCCATCAACTATTACCACAAACCGTCCCGGTGGAATCTCCCTGTATGACACGAATCTATCTCTGTCCCGGCAAAGATGGTGGGTTGCTCCAGAGTCCATGATCCAATCTGAAACATCTGAACTATGACATGATGGAAAAGCACAATCACTACCTGAGTTGCTAGCAGGGGTAGAAGTACTGGCAGATGCTGAAGCTGCAATGTCTGAAGAACCTCCTGGAGAATCTGTAGATACATGAGACATAATATCTCTCAATCTCGCAACGAGATCCTCAAACCTCTGATCCGAAATAGACGTGGACGGAGATGCAACATGCTCGGCTACTCGCGCCGATGCTGGAAACCCGTGCTTAGAATAACATGTATCCTCAGCATGACCTGTGCGATGGCAAAAAGTGCATGGCTGGCGAAAACGACCATCTCGATCACGAGGTCCATAGCCACGGAATGAAGACGAACCACCTCTTCCTCTAGACACAACCATCACCGAGGGTAGTGGAGTAGAAGCACTGGAGGAGACAGAGATGCGGTTGAGTCGCTGGTATACTTCCTCCATAGGAGGAATGGTAGCATCGGCAAGTATCTGTGAACGAGCAGCTTCATATTCAGGATCTAGGGCCGCAAGCATGACCCCCACCATGGTAGCATTCCTGAACGTCTTCTGCTGCTCAGGGGTGGCCGTGAGAGGAATTGTACTATAGAGCTTCTCAAACATCCCTCGTAGGGATGTATGCAGGGAATGAAGTGGTTGTCCATAGCTTCATTGTGAAGATGTCATGCTTGAGCTGTAACATCTTTGTCTCATGTCGCACCTGCGAATATGTTGCCGCCAGTATGTCCCACATTGCCTTAGCGGTGGGCTGATGGAGAACATCATTAGCAATCTCCATCGACAACGTACCTGATAGCCAGACCTTGGCATATGAATCATCGGCCTCCCAGGAAGCATAAATCCCAGTTTTGTTTGTCGGCTCTTCCTCAGTAAGAATGTGCTTCTTATCGTTCGACTTCATGAGGCTCATGAACTGCATCGCACAGAGCTCGTAGTTCGTCCCATCCATCTTGACTATTGGCAGGGGACCTTCGAACGTGCCTATGGAGGGCATATCGACTTTGTGTTCTGACATATCGCCGGAGACAGAGAATTAGGATTTGTAGACTAAAAGAGAGGTGTCTACATAAACTTCATGGGATTTGAGTGCATTTGTAGACTCTACGCACTCAAATCCATTGAGATGACGGAGAAGATGACTGCGGAGAAGGGGGAAGGCGCCGACAGGAGAAAGCCTACGAGGGGAGGCGGCGGGTGTGGGGTGGCGGGGAGAGAGAGGCGACGGGAGAGAGAGAGAAAGAGAGACGGTGGGAGAGAAGGTAGCGGCGACGGAAGGGGGGGCTGGCGGTGCCGGGGAGAGGAGGCGACGGGGGCGGCACCGAGGAGGGAGAGAGGAGGGGCGGCTGGTGGTAGGGTTTTAGGATTTTAGGATTTTGGCTCTGATACCATGTTGGTGGAAATGATTGTCTTGTTATTCCAAAGAACCCTAGGCTCCCTTATATAGAGGAAAGCCTATGGGTAAATTACATAAGTAGTAACTACGGAAATAAAAATTGATAAACGATACACCGACTACATATATAGAGCCATCTATACGCTAGAGCCATCTCTAACTAAACCCTAGGGCACCATCAAGTTGATTCTGAGGAGATGCATGGGGAGATGGAGCAAGAAGGGAATGCGAAGTGCGAAGGGAGTGCGAAGGGCGTCGGGAGTGCGAAGCGCGAAGGGGCTTTTGGCGAGTGCGATGTAGCTGGCAACGTCACCTCCGATGAGGCTGCTGCAAAAGGGAAGGGGGTGCTCTCTCACGCCGAGGTTGAAGCTGGGAACGTCAACTCCGATGAGGCTGCTGCAAAAGGGAAGGGGGTGCTCTCTCACGCCGTGGTTGAAGCTGGGAGAGGAAGCGGTGCTATTGCGAGGGATTCGGCGGAGGGACAGTGGACGCTCGTTTCGCACAAGAAGCCTGCGAAGCGTTGTTTCCGTTGTGAGGTGAGGGGACATCTGGCTTCTCGCTGTCCTCTTCCTTCGAGGTGCTTTGCATGCGGGAAGCCGGGGCACCGTCGCGCTTCTTGTTGGCTTCTTCGTGATCGCCGCCAGCTGCAGACTCCGGTGGTCTCCTCTTCCTTCAAGATGCGTGCTTTGCCTGGTTCTCGTTCCGGTCCTGTCGCTTGGAGGGAGGTTCCTTCTTATGCTCAGGTGGTCGATACTCGCTGCTGCTCCTCGCGCGATGGCTCTTCCGATGCGGGTCCTCTGGTGAATAGTGCGAAGTCGATTCCTCGCTCCCCTACTGGCGAGGGTGAAGCGCTGATGGTTGGTGGTGAAGCGCTGCTGGCTGTCGGTGCAACTGCTGTTTCGACGGGGGCGGCGGCGGCGAAGCATGGTTCGACTTTCGAGGAGGTCATGCTACGTGCGAATATGCATGGGGAGGTCTCGCATGTGGCGTCCGTGCGCGGGAAGGACGTTTTGGACGTGAGAAGGCGCATGGTGGCTATTGGGGTGGCACAGCGGTGCAACGTCGACTGGGAGGCTGTGAGGGCGCATGTTGGAACCCTCCTGGGACCTCTCTTCTTTGGGGACCTATTCCTCTTGGACTCTTCTCATTGCTGTGTGCGTGGCCTGTCCCCGGAGCAACGGGATAGGCTGCTGTGCGCTGGTTCTAACGACGAGGTTGTTTGGAGGAGGACTCGTGTGGCGGATGGCGCCACTATTTCCACCGAGGTCTGCGTCGCGGCTATTACGGGTGTTCCTTTTCTCTCGCAGACGGTACCCTGCCTCTCCAAGGCGTTTCGCCGTTGGGGGGAGATCTTGGCAATCATCGACGACGACCTTGCTCCGGAGGCGGATTGGAAGATAACTAGGGTTCTTCTCGAGTGTAGCAAGGCTTTTCTCTGTGATGCGCCTGGCAAAACTTTTTTTGGGTCCCTCAAGATTGGGCGATGGCGTTTCAAGCCCGAACTCTCCGTCATCCTCCCTTCGCCGGCGGCTGTTTCGGACCGAGAGGCGCCGGCGGACGATCGGGTTGCATCGGCGCTGGTGGACGGTACAGTTGCCTCGGGACAGGAGTGCGACGCTTCGACTTTGCCTTGCCACGTGGAGAGTGCTGCTGATTATTCTGAAGCGTCCCTATTTTTGTCTGACGTGGATGGAACCTTCGAGGCGACCCTTCGGTCCCCGCGCCAACCGCCTGTAACTTCTGGTTCCCCTGATTTAGGGACGCCCGAGGTCGATTCGGTTTTTCTCTATCGTCAGATCGGGTCGGCTCCCGCCATGTTTATTGGTTTCTCGGGCCCCACTACGGATCTCCAGAACGCGCGGGTTGGCGGACCCGTCACGTTCGGATCTTGGCCGCGGGTCTATCACCCGAATACTAGGGCATTCTCGCCCGCCTCTGCTTCGGTTTTGCCCCGATTCCAATGTGACGAATTGCTCGTCCATGACGGCTCAGGAAGCGAGTCTTTGCTATTCGCTACTCCTCAAACACCGGTGCGGGCTTCTTCGGATTTGCATGGCGACTTCTCTTCCTCCCTTCTTCCAACGGGATCCCAGTTCTTCTGCGACGAGGAGGCCCTTCTTCCAGACGTTTTGGGAGGACTTACAGGAGGCGCAATTATGCTACGCATGACCCTGTGATGATTCACTCTTGTGCGTCTCTGCGTGAGGCTGTGGCGGATGCTGCGGGCCTATGTGGCCTTGGGGGAAACGACGGAGGTTTTTAATGAAGGTTCTCTCTTGGAACGTCAGAGGTCTGGGGGATTCGGTCAAGCATCGATCCTTGGGTCCGCGGCTCTCTGAATGGTGTTGCGACGTCGCTCTCATCCAAGAAACTAAGTTGCGAGATGTCGATGATATTACGTGGCGCTCTTTTGGCGCTGGCTCTTTCGATGAATTTCGCGCGGTGAATGCGATGGGCTCGGTGGGGGGCTTTCTCGTGGCATGGCGATCTCAAATGTTCTCTTTTAGTTCGATGCTTGTGGGCTGACATATGATATCTGTTGTTTTGAATCGGGCGGATTCTACTGACTCGATGGTTCTCTCTTGTATTTACGCCCCGACGTGTCATATCTTGAGAAAGGAGTTGTGGGAGGATATTCGTGGCGCCGTTACCTTATTTGGGGGGCTCCCTTGGCTCTTGGGAGGGGATTTCAACGTAACCATTCATTCTTCCGATCGGCCTCACGGCAGGGATGGGCATGATCCGGGTTCCCAGGATTTTATTGAAATAATTAATGATCTTGCGCTGGATAGCTTGGTCCCTAACGACATCTCATACACGTGGCAGAATAATTAATCTCGCTCCAAAATTGATCGTTTCTTGGCTAATGGGAAGCTGTTGGCTAATGGGAAGCTGTTGGAGTCTTTCCCCCTTTGTTCTGTTGCTTCTCGCCCCAGATCCTTTTCGGACCATTCTCCCATCATCTGGGACTCTGGCGAGGGTCTTCGATCTCGGGGCCTTTTTAGATACGAGAAATGTTGGTTGTTGGAACTCAACTTCAAGGATGTCATTCAGGACCATTGGACTCATGTTCCCGTCTCGGGCTCCGCGGCCTATGAACTTGATCAAAAGCTTGCTTCGCTTCGGAGAGTTCTTGCAGAGTTCAAGAGGAACTCTCGGCAGGCGCGTATTGCTTTGCGTGCGGAGGCGGAGGAAACTATTTTGCAAATTGACTCGCTGGAAAATGAGCGTGACCTCACGCATGATGAACTTCGGGAGCGCGATTCCGCTCAAGCTCGGGTGCAGGATGAGGATAAGAAAAGAACCATTGAATGGCGACAGCGCTCGCGGCTGAAATGGCTTAAGGAGGGTGGCGCGAATACCACATTCTTTCACCGTGTGGCGAGCAATAGGAAGCGTTTCAACATGATGCGGGCCCTCTCCGTCAACGATGTTCACATTTCCGGGGAAAGGGAGATGGGGAGCGCCATTGTGGATCACCTCAGACGCTTCTCATCGTCTTCTTCTCCGTGTAGGTGGCGCTGGCTGGGCCTTGGCGCTTCTTCTATCTCTGACTCGGACTCCGCGACTCTTATTCGCCCCATCTCCTTGGAGGAGGCTAAAGCGGCTGTGTGGGCATTAAATCATGATTCTTCACTGGGGCCTGATGGTTTCTCTGTTGCTTTCTATCGCGACTTCTGGGAGCTTGTGGCTGGCGACGTCATGAAGGTCATTTCAGATTTTTGTACGGGCAACCTCGGTTTTGATCGCCTCAATCGGGCGACTATTGTGATGATCCCAAAAAAATTGCCGGCTCAGCGTATTGAGGACTATCGGCCAATCGCCGTCTCCAATGGCATCTACCTTATCGTGGCTAAAGTTTTAGCCACCCGGTTGGCTCGGGTTTTGGACACTCTTATATCTCCGGTTCAGGCCGCGTTCATTAAGGGGCGGCAGATCGCGGATTGCATTGTCGTTGCTTCCGAAGTGGTTTCGGAGTGGAAAAAGGATAAAAAAAAGGGGGTTCTATGGAAGATTGATTTTGCTAAGGCTTATGACTGCCTAGATTGGCGGTTCCTGTGGTCCGTTCTCCGAGGACGTGGCTTCCCAAACTTGTGGATCTCTTGGATGCGTAGATGCGTCACGACTACTTCGCTCGCTGTGATGATCAATGGCAGGCCGCTTGGTGGTTCCTTCCAGCCTAGAAGGGGCGTGCGGCAGGGCTGTCCTCTTGCGCCCCTACTCTTTGTGTTGGCCGCCGATGTTCTTCCGCACATGGTGAACTGCGTAATTGACACTGGGCTTACTAACGGATTCAGTAGGGGGGATGTTTGCGTCCCCTTGATCCAGTTCGCCGACGATACTATTTGCTTTATCGAGGGTGGTACGGCGGAGGTTTCTGGTATGGCCACCACTCTTGACCTCTTCTGTGAATTATCGGGCCTGTCGATTAACATCTCCAAATCCAACGTGGTGCCTTTAGGCTTGTCGCCTGCGGAGGCAGAGGAATGCGGTCGGCTGCTCGGCTCTTCTCCTGGTGAGCTTCCGATTACATATCTTGGTTTACCCATTTCGGTGGGGCGGGCTAGAGCCCGGGATTGGCGTGTTATTACTGAGCGGGTGGAAACGCGCCTTGCTGGTTGGCGGGCGGCTTTGCTCTCTCGGAGAGGGAGACTTATCCTTCTCAAATCGGTGCTCTCGTCTATCCCTTTGTACTTCCTCTCGGTTCGTCGCATGCCCACGGGGGTTCGTCTGCGGCTTGAGAAATCTATGCGTCGTTTTTTGTGGGGGCGGAAGGGGGGGAATGGTAGGGCCATGCATCTGGTAGCGTGGGATGACGTCTCTATGCCTAAGCGCTTTGGTGGTCTTGGTGTTCGGAGATTGGATCTGGTTAACGACGCTCTCTTACTCAAATGGGTGAGTAGATTATGGGGGACGGAAGATAATTTCTTTATCAATGTTCTCAGGGTCTTCTTGGGCAACGACTGGTTCGGGCTGCAGCGGGGGGATCTGCGATTACATTCTTCCCCGTTCTGGCGCAGCGTGAAGGCCGCCCTGCATAGGAATGTTGCCCTCTTCTCCCCGGTGTTGGGGACGGGGGACTCATTCAAGTTTTGGCTGGATGATTGGTCGGGAAGTGGTCTTCTTTACGTGCGTTTTCCAAGACTGTTCGCGCTTGCGTCGAATAAGAATGCGACTGTGGCTGATTATTGGGTGGATGGATGTTGGTGCCCTCGTTTCTCCGCAAACTTCTCCGAGCAGCGGGTGGATGACTTCACTTCGATGATGGGGGCTCTTAGTTTTGTTGCTACGCCAAATCTGCAGGTGGACCATTGGCGCTGGAAGGACGGATCATTTTCCACTAGGAAGGCGTACCGGGCCCTGCTCCTTCCTCCACCTCCTGCGACCTCTCTTCTTGTGCGTGACTGTGGATTCTTTTGGGGCTTGCGCTTGCTGGAGCGCATAGGCATCTTCCTTTGGTTACTTCGCAGAAGGAGGCTGTTGGCTCGTGATCGTTACGCCACTTTTTTCCCGAACTTCGGTGCTTCCTGTTCGCTTTGTAATGACGAGGACGAAACCATTGACCACCTCTTCTTCGGCTGCCACTTGGTTTCGGGAATTTGGGACTATTTGCCTTGGGCGAGAGCGGACAACCTCTCCGCTTTCTGCGAGATTCTGTGGTCCAACAGGAACAGGGAGAGGTGTGACCTCTTGACTCCCGTCGCGCGGCTGTGGTGCATATGGCTTGGCAGGAACGAAGTTATTTTCTCCGGGCAGCGCTTCTATCGTGAAAACATCCTTATCTCGTGTGCTCGACTTATATCCGACTGGTGTATTCGGTAGTTTTTTGGGCCTTTTTATGGTGGCCGAGTATCTTTTCTAGGCCAAGGTTTTTTGTCGTTTCCGGTTACGCTTTCTAACACCATCTGTTCTTCCTTGACTTTGTAAGTATCTCTCCCTTCTTCTTTTTCTATTAATATATAATGCTGGGACGAACACCAACGAGTGTATCCCCCTTTTTTGAGCCTAAAAAAAAGTTGATTCTGAGGATTTATTTTGAGGGAGCATTGACAGAAGGGTGTCCTAGGTGTAGAGAGTTCATGGAACATCATGGAGATAAGTGCCTCGGGTTACAAGTACTTTAAATAACTGTCTACGCTGAAGCGTCTCTAATAAAATGAGCGGATCACATTGAAGATAGTTTGTGCTTCAATGTAGAATATCAATATATACCTCCATTTGAAGGTGTAAAAAGTAGGTCGATGTACCTTATAGGAAGGATTGATCAAAGAAATTAGAGAGGGAACTATTGAAATAATATGGCTTAATTGTATCTAGGCCCATGTGTGATCCACAATAAAATATTTGGAGGCAAGATATCCAGTAGACATCTCTCTTTAGCATGTTTTGTTTTATCCCATATCATCCTAGGGGTTTCTTCTGGATCAGTCTTTCAAGCAATGCTCGAAATGTACTTATGTAGGGTAAGAGACTTGGCAATGTTGGCATGGTTTGGTCTGTTATATAGTTCTGAGATTTGAAGTCTTACTGTAGTAATCACTATAAGACAAGTTGTTCTGGTTGTTTTTGGGAAATTATCGGCCTTTATTTGTTAGTATATTTTAGTTTAATAATCACCCTAGAGGACAGAAGACGTATCAAATTGCTCGCCTTTGTGGTTTTGACATTTGTTAAATTTTCATCTTGGCATTTTTAATAGTCATTTAATAAAATGGCTAGTTTAGAGTTTTCCAAGATATCCAATCTAATTAATGGAATATATCTTTGATAATATGTTTAAGCACGTGCAGATTTCATGCGGACAATAGCTTGGTTTTTTTGCACGTGTACTATATTTGGCTCACTACAGTTTATTAGTGCAGGATACTGTGCCTACATTGATGCTGAAAATGGTCTTGATCCATCAATTTTGGACAACATGGGTATAGATGTAAAGAAACTTCTCTTCTCACGCCCCACTTGTGCTGAAAATATCATTTTTACGATTGATATTTTGGCAAAAAGCAGAGCTATAGATGTTATTGTGGTTGACAGTGTAAGCATGCCTGCAACAATTTTTTTTTGGTTTCTTCAAAACTTCGTTCTTGCATTTTGTCACAAACAGTTTTTCACAACTTTTATAAAAACATGCTCTTTCATTTTTCTTAGTGTATAGATTTGCTATGATGTATGCAATTATGTATGATTACTTTCTGCGATCTTATTTCTTAAACTATACTAATATAAGTAGGATTGATCATTTCGAAGTTAATAAGTAGATTGGATTGATGGCTATTAACATACGAATAAGATTCTGAAGATGATTTGCTTGGAGGTGAGGAGAGCTATGGGATGATAGTGGGGGACCTGCACGCGAACGGGGCTTGTTGTTAGAAGGTGTAAGAGATCTTATTACATGTGGTTTGCTTCGATTTTATTTTTGGAGTTGAATTGGATCGTAAAGCTTGATGGGGTGAGAGCCAAGAGCTCCAGGAGTTTAGATGTGTGGGCGGGGGCCGGGGGGGTGGGGGTCTGGTTTGGGTAGAGAAGGAATCCAATGGTGAGTCTCGAGGAACTGCGAGATGTAGGGAATCGTCGTATGTGGATCATGTCGGTAATGGTAGGGACTGGTAGTGTGGTAGTTGTTGGAGGACTTTAGGGTTGTGCAGTGAATTGGCTTTGGGAACCAGATCGATGACGCCACCCCCTCTTTTACTTGAGGTAGGGGAATTAGTACGTGATGACATGGAGCAGGAGTTGATGAAGAGTTGGTGCATAGTGCGTATAGCCATGAACACAGATATAGGGGTTTGTAGCAGGTTTTGGAGATGAAAGTCTCGCTAGTTGCTTTGAAATGTTTAGTATTTGATGAATGGGGCTGGTGCTTCTGTAGGTGGGTCAAGATGCTGTGTGGTTTATGATCTTGATGGTTGGGGTGGTAGGGATGTCTCGTAAAATGGGGATTCTCTCAAGGGTTTGTCTAAGGAGCAAAGGGTAGGTCTCTAGAAGCGAGTGCCCATTAGACGGCTAATGGTAGATTGTACTCACTTTTGTATACTCCCTCGAATAGGAGACATAGGAGTGGTTATTGATGTGGATGATATGCAGTTTATGCAGTTTATTAAGGTGCCTGTAGCTTTGAAAATGAGTGAAAGTGGGAGAACTATATCCAGAATAGAGTTGAGAAGCTATCTGGAGGTTGGAGATGAGGTGCAGTTAGGGAGGTGCAGAGGTGGCTAACTAATTGGAAAGGTTGAAGGTGGTGGTGTGGGTATTGGTGGTTTTGAGAAGATTTTGGAGGCGTGCTTGCAATGGAGTTTTTGGTGTGTGGAATGTTAAAGTTGTTGAACGATGGCTAAAAAATGATGTTGAGTATAGGGGTTTTGAGTTGGTTAGAGACTGCATGAGCAGTGGAGGAGACCTCTAGTAAGGTATTTGCATGAGTGATGTATGGTTGTTTTTTTCCCAATAGAAACATCTAGAGTTGATATATGCTAGGGTATGAGGGTAGACTAAGTGAATGTCTAATGGTGGTCTATTGTCGTAGAACTCAGTTGGGACGTTTGACGTTGGTTTGGAACGGGGACTTGTTTGAGTTGGAGTGATTATGATAGGGAAATTGGCAAAATAGGCCGGGGTTGAATTCTGGCGTAAAAATTTCATTCCAAATACAAAATTGGGAAACACAAAGAGCACAGCGATCAAGAGAAGAAACCCCTTTGAAAAGCCTTTTCCCCATTCTCTTCAATTTAGGATTTTCTTTCCCAAGGATTTGTTGATTTACTGTCCCTATATCCCGCTACTTCAATGTGCGGAGCACATCTTATATAGAAGAACCTTTCTTGGACACTGATGAAGTTGTTCCAATCAGTAAGTAGAGTCCAATACATGATCGTTGTTAGTTAAAATTTAAATTAAAAGCGGAGGCTTACAACTTGTAGATTACTTGATCAAAGTTTTAAGCACAAGCAAAGATCTTTGGAAGCATGAGAAGCATTTTCAGAGCAAGAAAGCGTGCACAGGGTGTTTTGAAAGTATTTCAATTCTATCATACAATACATTTCTCATTTCCGAGGGAGAGTGAGTTGAATGATTAGTCAAGGAGCATCTAGGACCTATTTATAGGGTTTACATTTAGTGGTTAAGTTCTAAAAAGATTGTTTGAATCAAATATAAGTTGCATCTTTTCAAGATATAATGATTGGAAAACTAAAGTAGCTATTGTTCAAGAATCAATTGATTGAGTTGGAGTCTCACGTGATTGATGTGCTACAAATTGTTGACTTGTGGAATATTATGTTTGCTGTGTGGACAATTCAAGTTTTTTTAAGAAAGCGCATTTAATTTAAATTGCTTTGGAAGCCAGAGAAGCATTTTGGGAGCAAGAAAGCGTGCGCAAGGTATTTAGGAAGAATTTCAATTCTATCATACGTTTCTCAAGTTTGCAAGGGAGAGTGGGTTGAATGAGTAGCCAAGGAGCATCTAGGACCTATTTATAGGGTTTACATTTAGCGATTATTTTCTGAAAAGTCGTTTGAATCAACTATAAGTCGCATCTTTTCAAGATATAATGATCAGAAAAGTAAAGTAGCTATTGTTCAAGAATCAGTTGATTGAGTTGGAGTCTCACGTGACTGATGTGCTACAAATTGTTGACTTGTGGAATACTACGTTGGTTGTGTGGACAATTCAAGATGTTTCAAGAAAGCACATTTAATTTAAATCTCTTTTCAATTTTTCTGTTTCCACAGTCAACTAAAGGTGGGATAGACTATTGATGAAAAAACCTTCATCAGGTGGTTACATAAATAGTTGATTGAGTATAAATGAACTTTAAGCAAGGTTCTAATTTTTGTAGAAGTCGACTAATAAAAGAGGTAGTCGATTGAGAATCCTTTTAGTCTACTAAAAGTCTAAAAGAACACTTGTCCGGATGCAAAGGTGTTGGTTTTTTAACTAGATAGATATTTAATGAATGTTGATTAACATGTAATGAACATTGAGTGTCTAATGTTCAATTGTAACTTTTGGGAGATCATCGGTTGACCAAATATGAAAATCAAGGCCCTAAATGTCGGTTTCGGTCACCATTTCGGTGACCAACCGAAACGGAATTTCGATCAAATTTCGGTTGAAATTCGACCGAAATTTTGGTCTTTTCGATCATTTTTTGTACTAGGGGCCCCATATTTTGGTCATTTCGGTCATTTCGCTCGAACTTCGATTTCGACGGGATATCGATATTCGACAGAAATTCGACCGAATTTCGCTGAAATTTGAGGCCATGATGAAAATAGGCCGAGTGAAAACAAGCATATAAGACAGATGAAAGGATTTTACGTGTCAGGCCTTCTAATTAATGTAGTTTGTAGTAGATTAAAGCTCTCTTACATAAGTAGCAAAGTTGAGTTTAAGTCTAAATATTCAAAATTAATTTGAAAAAAAGTCATCTAAAGTCATAATGTCCAACAATTGTTCTCGTTTTTTTGTTATTATCAAAAGACAACAGCCAAACCAAGATCAAGAGAGTAAAGAAATGAAAGAAGTTTAGATTAGCTGGCATAAGAAAGGGGAATTATGCAAACAATAATAAATTTAAATATGAGTTAACGTGGTAATTTTCAATTGGAAACCCAATCAGGTTAAAACCATGAGATAGAACCTTGTTTTATCATCCCTTTACTTGTTCGTCGGAGCTTTCTGTACTATCTCACACTTCTTCCAAATGAGGGTAGTGTAGCATTGTGTACAACTCAAGCCTTTATTGGACAATAGAAAATCTTCTCCTTTTATCTCTTAGAGGGCGCCCACAAGTCATGTACTTTAAATGCACAAGCTAAAAGGCCTTGATTAGTTAAAAATAAATTCAATTTATTTTTAGATTGCTTCCCCGAAAGTGAGACACTGAGTGTTAGAATCGAGTATGCTCAAGTATGTTGAAAACTTAGAAGCGTTGAGCACTTAAGCAATTTGAACACTTTGGATTTCAAGAAAAGATTATATATTGAGTGTAAATGTATTATTATGTTTATCCAAGAAGTTTAGGGGCCTTTTCAAAGATGTCAAAGTGGAGGTTAATGTCCCACCCAATTTTTAGAATAGTCAAGGGAGTGTTGGAAGTGCTGACTAGTTGTACAATTTGAACAATTTAAATCTCAGGAAAAAAAATTATTTGAGTGTATATGCATTGTATTTATGCACGAAATTCAGGGGCCTTTTTAAAGTTGTCAAAGTGGAGGTTAATGTCTCACAAAATTGTTTAGAATAGTCAAGGGAGTGTTGGAAGCGTTGACTACATGTTCAATTTGAACACTTTAAATCTCAAGAAAAGATTATACATAGAGTGTAGATATTTGTGTTCGTCCAAGAAGGTTAGAGGCATTTTTTAGATGTCAAAGTGGAGGTCGGAGTCCCTTAGAGTCATTTAGGATAGTCAAGGAAGCCTTTTATAGTTTAACCTCATGTACAAGCGAGCCTTTATTGGATAACCCCAAGGATCGAAGAAAATTTTTCCTCTTACCTCAAGGATGGGACATACAAGTCGGGTACCTAAAATACAAAAGCTAAAAAGATCCCTGATTAGTTAAAATTAATTCAATAGCTTTTTAGAATGCTTCTCTGTTAGGTGCAGAACCTAGTAAGCGAATATGCTAAAGAGTATTGGAAGTGTTGAGCACTGGGTCAATTTGAACACTTCAGGTCTTAGGAAAAGATTGTATATCGAATGATGATGTATTACGTTTATTCAACAAGATCAGGAGCTTTTTATAAATGCCAACATGGAGGTTAGAGTCCTTCGAAACATTTAGGCTGCCAAAATGGAGGTTAGTGTCCGTCGAGACATTTAGGATAGTCATGGGATGTGTCCCTTGCTCAAACATTCACAAAATTAAAAGGTCGCATACTGAACAAATTAGCCAATTGCTGAAATTAGTCAGTCAACTATCCGACTCTTAATGGACTGTTAAATGATAAACCGATTAAACATTCATGTACATAGATACAATTGCATCTATCAATAGTCGACTAAATGATATTATGAGTTAACGAGGAAGTACTAGTTGATCTGTAACTATGAGTCTGCCAAAGGGCGGAGCTAGAAGATAGATCATAGTGACAAGGACGATCATCGATTGGTATCCCGATAAGGTAACCTCGGGAAGTGGCATGGCCTCAAATTTCAGCAAAATTCGGTCGAATTTCTGTCGAATATCGATATCCAGTCGAAATCGAAATTTGATCGAAATGACCGAAATATGGGGGTCCTAGTACAAAAAATGATCGAAATGATCGAAATTTCGATCGAAATTTGACCGAAATTCCATCGAAATTCTGTTTTGGTCGTCACCGACATGGTGAATGAAATCGACATTTAAGGCCTTGGGAAGTGGAAGCCGCATGCAATGAAAATGTCTAATCCAACTTTTGAATATCTGTCAACTGTGAACTCGGGTCTCTGGGTCCCCTTCGTGGAGCCATCATAGATATGCTTATTGATATCCGTATCACACCTCTTAATGACCTCTCCCCAATCAGCTCGTGTGAGCGGTTCAGGTATTTGACTTGAAGAAATCACCCAAAACGACTCGGATCTTTTAGTGGACACATATGCATCATTTGTCAAGCACTTAGCTTCTCGCTTCAAGGTTTGGTCGATAAAAGAGAACCATGACTTAGACATTGAGACTTTTTTGGGCATGGAGTTGAGATGCGGGCCTCGCCTATTGGGAACATTGGGATACATTCGGATCATTAAGAGCATAAGTTGTCATCGAACGATTGAATACCGGATACACCTCTTCCCCTTCACCCTCCACCTCTTAAAAACGACGAATTTTGACCTTAGGAAGGGGGCTCAACGGGTGCTCCGCCGACTTCCCCCATTCGCACATCCTTGCGATAGTTGATCTCTTCTTCCCAACTAGGGCCTCCACAACAAACTCACAACTTCTGGATTCGAGACTAAGCATGCTGATCATGGAAAAGCCATAAATTAGGTCCGATGACCTCGATGTTTGAAGGAAATAGAAGAAGATTCTCCCCGCGAGGTTGTGTTTTCTGGCCCGAGATTACTTGGAGGCGCAAAAAATGGCATATGGACCGGAATGACAAAGGCGGCACAAAAAATTAGCAACGAATTATGGTAACATGCCATAGAGAATAAGGTTAGCTATTACTACTGGAAAACTCGGGTATGGCCGGATTCTTGATGCAGCGTGAAACGGATAAATAAGGCCTCATTTTCTACGTTTTATCCGTTATTTAGGGGCTCATTTTATTTACGTTTATTTGAGTTGCCGTAATTTTATTTAAATAAAAGAGATCGCCTGTGATCTCAAAGTAGTTAGTTTCAATTTGAATTTCAAAATTAGTTAGTCGGTTAGAGTCAAATTAGGATAAGTAATTTTGAATTCGAAGTTGAATTTCTATTTTTGTAACCTCATCCCTCCTATATAAAGGGATGATAGGCTATTGTTTTAGACAGTTCATATTATATGAAAAATTGAGATTTTATCTCTATCTCTCTCTTGATTCCTTCTCCCTCGACGCGATCTACGCATTTCTTCCTCCTCGAATCTCGCGCAACCGGCGTGCTTCTTTTCTCAATCCCTCCAATTTCTTCTTCCACCGAAAATCCACAAACAAATTTATTTTCTTATCATCGCGCGAATCTATTCTGCATCAATTGGTATCAGAGCATGGCCTACAGATCGTCCTCACGATCTGAAGATCCGTCCAGACATTCGCGCCGACATGCGACGAAACACCATCATTCGTCGGAGCGGAAACGACGAGACGAAGAAGCTTACAACAAGGAGATGGAAGCACTGCGTGATTTCCAGTCCAAGTGTCGAGATTTCCAGTCCAAATGTCGAGATATGATGGCTAATTTCGAAGCTCTATGCGCCGCCATATCAAAATCTTCGACCATAGAAGCCGCTGTCCAGACCCACGATGAGGGAAATCAGAAAAATCTCGCAGACGATGACGAGTTGCTCGCAGTCCAGACCGTGGCAGGAAGCGAAAGCGTCGATCTGCTCGCTGTCCAGGCCGCTTTAGAAGAAAAAAACATCAATCTGCTTGCTGTCCAGGTGATTTCCGACTTGAAAACCCCTATAAAATCGCCCTACGACCCACTCATGGTCCCCTTGCTGGACCCCTACACCATCCCCGTACCCCCTGCGGTTCATTCCCCGCTGCCCCCACCCGCCGCAAACCCCACACCTCCTCCTGTAATCTCAACGATCCCTCCCGCAACTCCAGCGACCCCTCCCGCAACCCCTGCGAATTCCCCTGCCCCCGCACCACCCCTCGCACCACCAAACCTCCCGCACCCGCCCTCCTACACTGGACCCGACTCCCTTCACATCCACATAATGTTGCCGCCCCCTGTGGGCTTCGCAACCCCATCCACAGACCCACCACCGCCGCAATCATCCCCTCCCGCAACCCCAACGACCCCTCCCGCAAACCCCGCGAGTTCCCCTGCCCCGTCACCACTGCCAAAACCCCCTCCCTCCCCTAACCCCGCACCCCCTGCTACATAGTCCCCAAACCTGGCACCTCCAACGAGACCCACTGCCCTCCCCGTCATCCCGCCAACACCCCCGCACGCATTCCTTGCACTCCCAGCGCCTCCTCCCGCTGCGTTTGCTCTCCCAGTACCCCCTCACACCCTCGGTGGAACCCCCCCCCCTTTACTGCTGCCACCGCCCCCTCCCGTAAGCCATGTACCTCCCACACCACCGCCAAACCCTTTGACCAAACTCCACCGCCCCTCCCATCATACCCACACCCCGCGGATGTTCGCATCTCGCCACCCGCCAGCGGCGATTACGCCCCACTGCCCCATGCTCCCGTCAGGTTGCCGCCGCCTTAAGAAGAGACGAGCCCTAACAAACTTTGAGATTGTGCATTCCATCGGATCCCTTGACAATAGGGGTAAAGAGATAATTTGGGAATATTTCAAGGAGGTCCCTCTTCCAATGCTATTTTATCCAAAGGACCCATGGGAAAACTTAACTTATGGGTTTTTAAATGAAGGGATACGAAAATTGCAGCCCACTACCCTGGAGCAGGAATATTTAAAAAAAAGGGCTGAAAGAGAGAAATTTGGGCAGCCTCCTTACCCAATTAGGATTAGGATCATGGGTTTCACCTATTTAAAGGCCTCATGGCTTAATTCATTGGCCACATCTCCTCCTCTACTCTACTTGTGCTATTACTTTGCTATGGAATCTCCAAAGGCCGAGTTGTCCGACATGAAGATGCCACATCAGTTTTTCAAGCACCATATCAAGGGAACGACATCTGAGTGGACGCCCGCATTCGCGCCACACATGTTATTCCATCATGAAGCTATCGGCTCCAACGTTCGCACTGCGCACGCATGGATTCCGCCATTTGCTTACATCAGTTCTTCCCAGGGATGATACAAAATGCTGAATTAAATTTATCAACCCTCAGGCCTGCAGATCAAGCAATTCGTCGGGAGATGAATTTTTCAAGCGTAGGAGAACTGATGAAGCGTGAAACGGATAAATAGGGCCTCATTTTCTACGTTTTATCCGTTATTTAGGGGCTCATTTTATTTACGTTTATTTGAGTCGACGTAATTTTATTTAAATAAAAGAGATCACCTGTGATCTCAAAGTAGTTAGTTTCAATTTGAATTTCAAAATTAGTTAGTCAGTTAGAGTCAAATTAGGATAAGTAATTTTGAATTCGAAGTTGAATTTCTATTTTTGTAACCTCATCCCTCCTATATAAAGGGATGGTAGGCTATTGTTTTAGACAGTTCAGATTATATGAAAAATTGAGATTTTGTCTACGCGATCTACGCATTTCTTCTAAATCGAATCTCGCGCAACCAGCGTGCTTTTCTCAATCCCTCCAATTTCTTCTTCCACCAAAAATCCACAAACTAATTTATTTTCTTATCATCGCGCGAATCTATTCTGCATTAACTCTGTAGGCTGGTACAACCAACTTGAATGGGGTGACACTCGAGGTAAACGCTACTGTGATCGGTGTAAGCAAGCTATTTGCTAAAAAATGCCATTAGAGTGAGGAAGGGAGGTGAGCAACAAAAATGCTTTAGAGTCTACGCTCCTCCATGATGTCCTTGTAGGTTGCATGGGTGTGCTACTTCTGGTTAGGGCTTGATTGGTTTCTGAATGAAGATTCTAAGATGGAATATGCGGGTCTGGGGAAGGTCGAAAAGCGGAAAGCAATCGGATCCTTTCGTGGAACACATATATCATTTTCATTTAGGAAGTTAAAATCTCCTCGTGGAGATACATATACGGAAAAGCTTTGGGGACAACTGATTACCGGAGTACATGGTTATGAACGCAAAAATGGTAGCATCGATTTTCTAGCGATAGGATGTCTAGACACTCATGGACGGTGCTATTTAAATTGTGTTGGGACACCATATTACTCTTGCTTACCTATGTATATGGGTCGACCAATCCTGCCACTCTCCCCGAGCTTTGGTACGATCTTCGCTTGGCGAGGGGCCGCTTTTAGTCCGTACAATGGATTGTCAGGGTGTCTTCAATGTCACCATCCGTGCAGAGGACCAACTTGGTCCAAGAGGGGGTTAGAATCTGAGATTTCCATCATTCGCCTCCGCTATTTTTTAAGCCCGATAATTTTTGGGGTCCACGTATCCCCTCTTATTAATCAAAAAAAGATATTACAATGATGCCCTTATGAGGCATAGCCTCTACAAGAACCTGGCCACCATGGCCTTTGAACACCAAAGTGGCCCACATGGCCTTTTCAACACCGCTTGGCCAACATGGCCTTCGAACACTACACATGGCCAACATGGCCTCCAATACTACATAAGGTGCCAACCTGAAATTTTTCTCCATGTCTTTCCATAGTTGTGCTCCATTTTAGGATATTTCTTGCTTCATAGAGCCATTCTTCTATTGTAAATTAAATCTTCATCAAGGGTATCCCTATAGGGATTAGAACCCTAGTCATTTGTGTGGTAGACACACTTTACTGCCACTAGACTATTAAGTGTGTTCCGCCTCTGCTATTATTGATCTCCATCTTGAGATTTTGGATGGCTCGGATTAGCGCTACATATGGAGGAGTTCGAGGGAGAGATCTCGCATAGACCGCTTCTTGGTCTCGGTTGAGGCCTTGTATGCTTTCCAGTTGGCATCGGTTAGGTCTATGTTGTGCTCACATTTAGACTGCATGCCTCTACTTTGGGATTGAGGGGGTCTTCAGACCCTCCCACCTTTTTAGATTTGAGCGATCGTGATTGCTTGAGGACAGTTTTTGAGATATGTTTGCAGAATTCTTGAGAAAGTGTTAGATATCCATATCCGCCATGAAGTAGGTGGTGCTAAAGCTTGCAACTCTTGGAAGGATGCTCATCAACTATAGGGATGTTCGAGCCATGCATGCCTAGAGAAGGGACAATGCACATACTATAGTGGATCAGTTGGATAGATTAAATAGTTGGATTGTTGGATGCCCTCGTTCCACACATTTTTTGGTCAATGTTTAGAGGATCTCCTCCATCTTTTGGACTCCCTAAGTGACATATATGGACCGGTCGAAGGTAGAGATCATTGGGTATGGAAAGATAAATTGTTCTCAGTGCAACGTGCTTGCTAAGCGATGGACATATCTTCTCCTTCTGTAGCGGACTCTCCGATTCAAGACTACAATTTAATATGGGATCTAAAGCTTCCAAGACAAGAGACTGGCGTGCAAGACTCTTTGCCGGCATATCAAATTTGTGCCCCCTCTGTGATATGGAAATCGAGACGATGGAACATCTCTTTTTCAACTACGGAATGTCCTCCCCTGTTTGACCTGGAGCTTTGTTTAGATTGGGTGAATATGCAAAACTCTCATATTTTCTGGAAATCTCTACATTTAGCAAAGCAAAGACCCAGACATGAGCGCCTTTCTCCACTAGTGGTTATTTAATGGTGTTTTGCTCTCAACGCTTTTAATGGATAATGTAATTTCTCATGTCAGGACTCTTGAAACCTCCTTTTAAATATATTTGGGCAGACACCGTAGCGTGTTTCCCTCTTTTTTCGATTAAAAAAGAGATTGGAGGACGTTAAGGACCGAACAAAGATTGAGCTTCCGAAACGGCAAACCCATCTTCGGATAACAAGAGAAGAGTATAAGAAGGTGGGGATTGAATGAAGACAAAAATCGAGGCAACGCTAACTCAAGGAGGGAGATGCAATCCCAAAAAAATTTCACTCTATGGCTAGTGGCGGAGGTAGAAGAAACTTCATCGGATCTATCTGTGGGTAATGTTCATGTACATAGGGACATGAAAGTGTGTCATGCCATTGTGAATTACTTCCATGCACCAAGAGGGCAAACCGTGATAGTTGGAGAGTGGCTCATCAGGTGAGTGATGAGGATCTCTCAGGCGCATGAATCACATCTTGTGGCAGAGTTTGAACCTCGGGAGTTAGGGCAACGATGCTTCAACTTAACGTCGACGGGGCTTCGGGTTCGGATGGCTTTCCTGTGTTCTTTTACAGAGACATCGCGGAGAGTGACTTGCTATAAGGCGACACTCTTTCTGCTGCCCAAAGAAGATTCAAGTACATAAGTGGAGGATTTCAGACCAATTGTCTACTTTAAACCTAATTATTGCCAAGGTTCTTGCCAACCGCCTTCGCTAATTGTTGGATCACATTATTTCCCTACTACATACTACATTTATCCTGAAAAGGCAAATAACTAACAATCTGGTGATGGCCTCTGAGATTGTGATGGACTGGAAGAGAATACCCACCAAGGACTTGATGTAGAAAGTGGACTTCTCAAAGGCATATGATTGTGTGGATTGGCACTTTATCTGGGCTTCGATGTTGCGCAAAGGCTTTCTGAAACTTGAGTTGCATGGATGAAGAGGTGCTCCAATTGTTGGTAAATGAAGGTATTATGTTGAGCTACATAATTGATGATATTTTTGTACCACTCGTGCAATATGTGGACGACATTGTCATATTTATTGAAGATGACGAGACACATGCAAGAAGTGCATCTGCGATCCTTGATATTTTTGGTGATATCTTAGGCCTCAAAATCAATTACGAGATTCACAACAACTCGTCTGTGGTACCTTTTGGGCACCACTTTCAGGAGGAGTCATCAATGGCTACACATGCTTTACATACCTCGATTGCCACTTTTCCGCTACCCTACCTTGGTCTGCCTCTTATAGGTGGCAAGCTTCGATGCTTGGATGAGATCCCTTTAGTTGAGAGATTGGAGAAGAAGCTAGCGAATCGGAAAGCCTCGATCATTCTAAAAGTTAGCCGCATGATCTCGATCAAACATGTATTATAAACTATTCCTATATTTTTCTACTCCACAAGATTGATTCTTGCGGGCAATAGAATGAAGTTGGAATCACTCATGAGGAGATTTGACGGATTAGGATGATGAGAAGTGAGGGTCCCATTTACTCGACTGGGAGTCAGTCACATGATTGAAGAAAGGAGGGAGGGCAGACTCAATATCCTTAGACTCCAATAAATGAACAATGCCCTAATTTTAAAGTGGATCATGGGCTTGTGGGGCAACAATGATTATCTGATTTGTCATTACTACGATGGATTTACATCATTGGCTCGGACCTCTCTCCTCAAGCAGGTTTTTGTGTGGGCCTTCTTCACTTTGGCAAGGTTTACGCAAAGTTCTTTCAAAGTTATCACCTTTCTTGCGCTCGTCGTTGGAAATGGGGAGAATTTCAGGTTTTGTTTGGATGAATGGACGTATGGTGGGAACCTTGGCCATCCGGTTTCTTCAACTATTTGCCTTGATGAGTAACCAACGAGCCACAAGGGCATAGACCTGGAATAACGAGTTGTGGATGCCGACCTTTACTGATGGCTTCTCGAACCATTGACGGCATGAGTACTTGGAGATTATGCATGGCCTTGATCATTGAAGATGTGCGGATGTGGGATTTCTGTCAAGAAGCCTTTCATGTCGCTCACCACCATGGGATACTTGTTGCATCAAGACTTGGCAATTGACTTCAGAATACTTTGACGTAGAAATGCCCCACATCGTGTTTGACGTTGACTAATGTGGCATGGGCTACTCATGACACATGAGAAGAAGAGATGGATTTTGTATGTCATTGATGGGTTGTCCGGTATACTTAGCAGAGATTGAAGATGTGTCGGAGATACGTAACAGAGATCGAAGACCTGGAGTATATCTTCTTCGAATGCGGCTTCTCTAGATAAATTTAAAAGGCACCCCTTTGCCGTGGCTGCTAACCAACAACTTCGCGAGGTTTCGAAACTCTACAATCTGTCTGTGGTAATTCATAGGATAATTGCAGCGTTGCTTTCATTATTCTTGGGCTATTTCGCTCAGTTTGAATGAGCTACAACATGTGATTCTACATGGAGAATATTATTGAGTTCGTCAAGGCGCTATGTAGCCAAATTATTTCCTTCGATTTTCTAATACATCTTGAGGTGTATCCCATCCATTGTTAGAAAAATCGACTGACTAGACCGATTAGTTGTCCCTATTAGTCGAGTCGGGGTAGTAGCCGACTCGACTAGGCCTAGTCACCCCCTGATTTTTACATGTTTTTTTAATTTTTTATGCTATTCATGATGACTCCTATTTCTCTTGGTTTGTGTTAGCTTTCATGCTTTTTCGAGGTTACCGAAGTCGTCCATGCATGGTTTAGACCATTTATAACTAGTCATTTCTTTTGAAAAATCATGTTATCTTTTTGTATATTTAGTTTATGTTGTAAATGAAACCACACACAAAAATAAGGAATCTAAGACGGGGGCACAAGAGGGACATCAGATGGTTAGGATTCAAGGCATATCAATAGTTTGTACTATTCAGTTTTATATTATTGTTAATGTTGTTGCTTACTATAAACATCTACATAGGGTTGATCTGTTTTTGTATGCTATTCATCCATTATTAATGCTATTGGTTAGTATATTTATGCTGTTAATTTTTATGAATGTTAAATATTTTAATAGGTGTAGTATTCTTGTTATGTTTTTATAAATGTATTATAGTATTAAAATTGTTTAAATTTATGCTAATATATAAGAATTGTTGGGAAAAAAATGAGAATCATTTATTCCTGGGAACTCTAGGCTCTCTTATATAGAGGAGATACCTATGGGTAAATTATACAAGGCAGACATAAGAAAATAAAATATGGAAATAGTACAGAAACATAAATATATCTCTACACTCCGCCTCAATATGGAGCATAGATGTCAATCATGCTCAGCTTCGAAGAACACTTCTGAAACGATCCTCTGAGAAAATCTCTGGTAAAGGTATCTGCCGTTTAATCTCCTGAACTGACATGAGAGGTGGAAATCAAGCCCTTCTGAATAATGTCTCTTGTATAATGGCAGTCTACTTCAACGTGCTTTGTTTTTCATGAAATGTATGGTTGTTTGCAATAAATAGGGTTGCTTGATTATCACATTATAACTACATAGGAAGAGGCACATTTATATGCAAGTCTGCTTTGAACCCACATCATCTTATATGCTTTCTTGTGCCATAGCCCTATATTCAGATTCAATACTTGACCTAGCGACAACTGTTTGTTTCTTACTTTTCCAATAAACATGAGAACCGCCAACGAACACATTGAAGCCCGAAGTAGACTTCCTGCCCTTAGGGCACCCTACATAGTCCGCATCAGCACATGTAGAAACAGAAAGAGTTGCTCCATTCCTGAATAGCAGTCCTGCACCTGGAGAAGACTTTAGATACCTCAATATCATATATATAGCATCCATGTGTACCTGTTCGGGCTGCTCCATGAACTGACTCACCCGAGTCACTGCAAAAGAGATATCGGGTCTAGTAATAATAACATAGAGAAGCTTTTCCACCAACTCTATATATCTCATCATGTCACCTCATATGTATCATTATCATATAACCTCATGCTGGGATCCATAGGAGTAGTAGAGGGTCAACACCCAATCATGCATGTCTCAACAAGCATGTCTGTAACATACTTTCTTTTTGTCATCACAAGACCCTGCGTATTCCTAGCAAACTCTAACAATAAGAAATACCTTAGGGTGTCAAGATCCTTAGTGACAAACTGACGACCTGGAAATTCC
The DNA here is from genome assembly GCA_037367405.1 of Ottelia alismoides. Classification (NCBI taxonomy): domain Eukaryota; kingdom Viridiplantae; phylum Streptophyta; class Magnoliopsida; order Alismatales; family Hydrocharitaceae; genus Ottelia; species Ottelia alismoides. The sequence goes on from JAZKJV010005760.1 coordinate 87,346, forward strand.
TTTGCCTTCTTTATCCCTTGCACATAATCTCCTGTAACAAGTATATCATCAACATACACCATGGTAACAACTGTACTTCTGGGTGTTCTCTGCACAAACAATGAATGATCTGCATTTGACCTCTTAAACCCCTGCTTTTCACTCAGATCTGAGAGCTTCTGAAACCAAGCCCTGGACTTTCTTAAGGCTATATATTGCCTTATGAAGTCTACAAACTTGCTGACTCTCGCCCTCAGCAGCAAACCTCGGAGGTTACTTCATGTAGACTTCCTCCTGGAGATCCCCATACAAAAACGAGTTTTTAACATCTAGCTGATATAAAGGTCAATCATGTACCACAACACGTGAAAGGACACGTAGAGTGGAGTGACGAGCAACATGAGAGAAAGTTTCCTATTAATCCATTCCATAAGTCTGTGTATATCCTCGTGCCACCAATCTAGCCTTGTATCGATCAAGGCTCCCATCTGCATGGTGTTTGACAGTAAACACCCATTTGTAACTGACAATAGATGCGCTTTTAGGAGCATATACCAAGCTTCAGGTAGGTACCGCATGATTGTAGAGAAGCCATCTCCTATTCCATAGCTAGACGCCAGTGACTATCTCTCAATGCCTCCTGATAATTCCGTGGTATTTTCACGACAGATAGAACAATAGCAAACCTCTGGAATTCCCCTGTAAGACGATCAAACGTAACCTGGAAAGCAAGTGGATATAAACGTCCAGGTCATTGGGAATTTCCTTAGTACGTAGATCAATCTCCTTCATTTGTTCCTGCTCAGGCACATCTCTAGACCCATTGTTAGAAACAGTGTATTCAGAACAAACTCGAGGTGTGCTGGATGACTGGCGATGACCATGAGCAGAAGCAGGCCAGTGAGTATAGTATCATGGCAATGGTGGAATATGGATCATGGAAGATGACAGTATAGGAGGGGGTGATGGAGGTAGTGTAGGGGGTGGTGGTGGTGATGGACTCGTAGGTGACATGTAGACCTCATTATCTAAATATGATAAAGTCAACCTACCACCTGTAGGAGAAAAGTGCATCACTGACTCAAAAAATGTGACATCATCATTAACATAATATTTCCTTCACAATGGATCGTAGCATCTATATCCCTTACGTGTCCTGGAGTATTTAACAAACACACATTTGACAACTCTAGGAGAGAGCCTGACAAGACTTGGAGACAACTGATGGACGAATGCAACATAGTCAAAAACACGAGGGGTGCGTGAAAACTACTCCTCTGGAAATGCTAGAGAGAAATAATTTTTCTCACCCAGAACAGACGATGGCATGCAATTCACGAGATAACATGCCGTAATAACCACTTCACCCCCGAACAAATGTGGGGCATGACTCTGGATTAGAAGAGTTCGTGTAACATCAAGTAAATGGTGACGCTTTCTCCCTGCAGCACCATTTTGCCGAGAAGTGTAGGCACATGTCGTTTGATGAACAATACCACGAGATGAAAAGAATTGGGATAGTGCACGAGTACAGAATTCTAAACAATATCTGTTCTCACATATTTGACAGAAGAGGAAAAAATATTCTATATTTCATTGAATAAACGTCCTAATCACATCCCCAGCCTCAAACTTTTTTTTTAATAAAAAGACCCATGACAAATGAGAAAAATCAACTACAACAAGGTAAAACATGTATCCCTGGTGATCGGGAATGTGACTCGGACCTCAAATATCAACGTGAAATAACTCAAAAAGGGAGCTACTTCTCCGACTGTGACGACTTGGAAACACAGATCGATGGTGTTACCCCAACTGACATTCCTCGCAATGGAATGATGCACGAGGTGAGATCTGAGGGAGAACATGACACATCTTATGAAGAGGAAGGTGTCCAAAGCGCATGTGTCATATGAAAGGAGAGACGGGTCCTGTATAATGAGAAGATAAGCCGACATATGGAATTTGAACTAGTCGATAGAGGTCTCCCTGCTCACGGCCACAACCAATCACACTGCTCGTAAGAATGACGACGAGTTAAAAATAGCACGGCAATGTAACTCCTTCGTAATCTAACGGATAGACAATAAATTCATAGAAAAGTCAGGTGCATTCAACACATTCTGCAGACACATCGAAGGTGCCAAACTTTACTTCCTCTGTCATGTGATTGGGGAATGGGTACCATCGACTATGACAATGGTTCTGCCAGGAGGAACCTATTGGTAAGCCTCAAACTGATCTCTAACCACACACATGTGGTGCGTCACCTTAGAGTCCATCATCCATTCTTTACTATCAGACTCATGCCTACTAGTAAGAGCATAGATGCTAGCTAAGGTACTGGTAGTGGCAGAGGTACTGGCAGAGGCAGAAGCTGCAACATCTGAGTGGCCTCTTGGAGTATGCGAAGAAGCTAGAGAACTTCCCAGAGGCATAATATCCCTCAATCAAGCAACGAGGTCATCATACCTATGATCCTAAGAAGAAGCAACAAGAGGGTCTGCTTGCTCCGCTACACGAGCCGATGTGGGAAAACCATGCTTGGAGTAGCATGTTTCCTCTGTGTTCCGTGGACGGTGACAGTAAGTGCATGACGTGTGAGTACGACCTCCTCTACCACGAGGTTCATGGCCACGAAAATGAGAAGAGCCTCCCCTACTGTGGGAGGCTGCCATCGCAGAGGTTGTCTAGCTGGGAATACACCAACCGTGGTGGCATTCTTGTATGATTTCTACTGCTCAGGAGGATGAGAAGGGCATGAAACTGTGGAGTTTCTCAAACATACTGCATGGTTGTGTATAAATAATGAAGAGGCCTTCCATTCTGCTTGATGGTAAATGTGTCGTGTTGTTGCTGCAGAATCTGTCTCATTCCTCGCTTGGGAATAATTTGCTGCGAGGATATCCCACGTCGCCTTGGCAGTGAGTTGATATAACACATCATCGGCGATCTCTATCGTCGATGTACCAGAAAGCCACGCCTTGGCATACACATCATTTGCATCCCACGAGGCATTGACCCCAATTTTCTTAACCGGCTCTTCCTCCGTAAAAATATGTTTCTTACTCGTAGACTTCATGAGGCTCATGAATTGCATGGGCTATAGATCGTAGTTCGTCCCGTTCATCTTGACAATAGACGCTGGACCTCTGAGAGCGCCTGTGGCTCGGATATTGACTTTGCTCTTTGGCATATTGCCGGATGAAGAAAAACTAGGGCTCTGTAGACCAATAGAGATTTGTCTGCACAGACATATAGGGATTTGATTGCATGTGTAGACTTATGCAATCGAATCCATCAACACGAGCAGAGAGAGATGACGTCGATGACGACGGAGGAGACCGGAAGTGTCACTGGTGGTGGCCGACAACATCGACGATGATGGAGGATACCGCTGACGACGGTGGTGGTGCCATGAAGGAGATCGACGATGGCGGTGGAGGCCCGTCGACTACAGTAGCTGCACGAGAGGATAATGTTGGCGGCGGCGGGAGGAAGTCGGCAGCGGCGGGCGACAAGAGAGAGAGAGAGTGGGCTGGCAGGTTGGGTTAGGGTTTTCTCGGGTACGAGGGCTTCGACCTAGGACCGTCGCTCTGATACCATATTGGGAAAAGAATGCGAATCATTTATTCTTGGGAGCCCTAGGCTCTCGTATAGAGGAGATACCTATGGGTAAATTACATAAGGCGAACATAAGAAAATAAAATAAGGAAATAATACAGAAACATAAATATATCTCTACAAGAATGTATGTATAAATATTGATTTATATATTTTAAATAGTTAAGAAATTTTAAAATGATTAAACACTGACTAAATCTGATTAGTCCCACGACTGTCGATTAATCCTTAGTCAATGACCCTGTCGACCGACTACCAACTGCCGACTTCTGCAACCTTGATTCCATCTTGTGTTAATACCCTTATTTCCTTAAGATAAAAACAAAGAACCTATCATGAGTGAGAGGTTGAAGGGTTGTCCAACATCTTTTTAACATCTTTTACATCTCCTTTAAGAGTTCCAAGACAAATATTAATGACGTTATGTTGTCCCTCAGTAGATCAAGATGACTATTGTGGTAGTTTAGGTAATCTCGAGCTTTTATTGCCAAGTAGCATCAAAAAAGTTGTCTTAGTTGTGTTAAGTTAGCATAAAGACATTGCGCAACAATTAAGTCCTTGTTAGAAAGAGTGTGGTCTGGTCTAAAGTAATGATTGGAAGATAAATGCTTAAAAGGTGCCTTAGTAACAGTTATATACACTAATTGGTCGGCCAATTATGGATATCAAGCGGTTAGTGGGGTGATTGAAAATCTACCATACCATACCCCAACACGACGAGGGTCTTACTATATGGATTCGTTTGTATTAGGGATCCATTTATACCTGAGTAATATATAAAATCCCCTACGGTTAGTACTCTCTGTATCCCCTGTACTTTTTCCTTTCTCCACAGTGAAAACGGATCACCATTGCTCAAGGACGTAATCTAGTTACGGGTGAATCTTGTAAATATGTGTCTTTATACTAGCTTGATTGCTCGTGTTTGTGTGTGCTTTCTCGATTCGTAACAAACTGGTATCAGAGCATCAGGTAAATCATCATCTAAGATGATGTCGCACAATTTGAAGGTAGAGAAGTTCACTGGGAGGAACTGATTTTTTTATGACAGATAAAGATGCGTATCCTATGAAGCAACGTGGCATCTGATCCTTGTTGGATTGGGAGAGGGCAAAGGCACTCGAACCATCAAAGTTGATGGTGCAGGAAGAGAAAGCGCACTCGACGATGTTGTGTTTGGTTGGTGAGATTATTGCAAAGGTCGTCGATGAGACATCCCCGACCGGTCTGTGGTTGAGACTTAGAAATCCGTACTTTATGAAGTCTCTGACCAACAAGTAGTAGTTTAAGCAACACCTATTCTATGTCCAATTGCAGGTTAGTACATCTGTTAAAGAACATCTAATCGCTTAAATATATTGTTGATGTATTTAAGAAACGTAGAGGTTAAGATTGAAGATGGGGATGCTGTATTGATTTTGTTGGTTTCTCTTTCGATATCGTATGCGAATTTTGTTTAGTCATTTATTGTGGGAAGAGAAGAGATAAGCTTAGAGGAAGTTCGTGCGAATCTACATTCGTGTGAACTTTGACATAGGGCTACCAGAAAGCAGGAGTCGAACACTGCAAGTTTGGTTATGACTCATGAAAATGGTTATGACGAATCTAGCCATACGAGGAAGGCAAAGCATAAGTTTAAGTTAAAGAACTACAATAACAAGGGCACCTGGCATTACTGTAAAGAACCTGAGCATTGGAAGGACTACCCGAAGAAGAAAGGGAAAGCCACGATTGTTGCAGTGGCTCAGTGAGGCGCATATTCTAAAGTTGATCTGGTTCTCTCCGTCACATGTTAGAAAACGACAGATAACACATGGATTCTTGATTCATGATGTTTTTTACCATATAGCTCCCAATGAAGATTGGTTCTGCACATATAAGAAGATAGATGGTGGAAACATCTTCATGTGGAATGATGCAACGTGCAAGATTGTAGGGATCAGTTATATGAAGATGAAGATGCATGATGGAGTCATTCAAACGGTAGTAGAAGTTTGTCATGTTCCTGATCTGAGAAAGAACCTGATATCCCTTGAAGTCTTGGACTCTAAGGATATAGGTATATGATATATCGTGGAAGGTGGAATTATGCAGGTTGTCAAAGACGGAGTGGTTGTCATCAAGGGCAACAAGTAGAAGACCCTATACATCATGCATGGATCTACATTTACGATTTTGTTGCAGTGGCATCCCAAGCCTTGAAATCAGAGTCAGAATTGTGGCATATGCGGGTGTGGCATATGAGTTGGATGGGGATGAATATCTTTGGTCAGAAGGGTCTCTTCAAGGATCTCAAGGGATTCAAGCTGGAGTTCTGTTAGATTTTTGTGAGCATTGCATGTTCGGGAAAGACCACATGAGACGATTCAGTAAAGCTATTCATAGGATGAAGGAGGCACTTGACTGCATCCATGTTGATTGTTTGAGCCTTTCCCAAGTCCCATCTTTGGGAGGTGCCATGTATTTTCTGTCTATTATTGACGACTACTGCATGGTGGTTTGGGTGTACATGATGAAGTACAAGAGCGAGGTATTTCAGAGTTTCAAGCAGTGGAAGATCTTGATGGAGAACCAGACTTCTAAGAAGGTGAAGTATCTGCGTACAAATAACGAGTTAGAGTTTTGTTTAGTTGAAGACGATAAAGCAGAAGCAAAATCGATAATCAAAAATAAAAATATAGAACACTAAATTTTATGTGGAACCCTACTCCCTATGGAGCATGATGAAACCACGAGAGAAGGCTCAAAGTAATCGATCTTTTATTAGATTTTCTCAAAGGGTACAAGGGGTGTGGGACTCCTTATATAGCCACATAGACAGATTGAGTGCCATAAATGATAGATGTGGGACTAAACATCCGAGATCCAATTACCCCCCTATTACTTGCTCTAACACTCCCAGCTGGAGTAAAGAAAGCTACATTTCATAACAAAAAGAAAATACATAACACATCTTTACTTGATATATCTGAGAGAGATGGGGATAGACACCTGCTTGAAATAATCATTGTTGGGAGACGTCTTTACATGAGGATATATTTGCGACGATCAAGTCGTTCCTGTAGAAGAGTCGCTGCGCCAACCAAGTCGTGCCTGGAGTAGAATCATTGTAGAAGAAGTCCAGCGTGGAGTAGAAGTTGGGGAAATACATCCGACAAAGTAGTCGATGCTTGGTTAAGACGACTGATAGCAGCAGTAGACTGGAGCATCGGTCTGTTAGTCGTGGACGAGTAGTAAAAGTTTTAGACGATCTCATGTAGCGAAGTGCATTCTGATGTCAGAAGTAGACACCCGAGAATCGGGAACAGATACTCGATGCAATGGTCATCCCCTATGCAGATCCCAAAGTAGTGGAGGGTTAGACACCTCCTGTTGGGCCTCTTCTATACTTGAATCCAAGATGACCTCTCCTATTTTTTATGGGGACTTGGAGTCAGTTCGCTTGTATAGGCACCGAATGATCAGGGAAAGACATCCGGTGTAGGGATTGTTTTTGTTGAGGAGGCCATGAGTAGAAAATAACGGACAATGAAAATCATGTAAATACATTTCAAGTTGAAGAATGTGCCCTCTTACTCTCCATTTCTCCCATACTTGATAGAATAAGGAATATAGATCTCAAGTTGGGCGAAACAAAATGAAACATGCATTTTTTCTTTTTAATGTAGATGTTTCCTCTTCTCTTTTTTTAACGATTCTTTTTTCGTTTATTAGCTCATCCATGCTCGGTCCCAAACCCAAGTAATTGAGGGTTGCGTTAGGTAGCTGACAACCAACGTAAAACAATTGGAGACAAATTTCTAAATAGTATTTGCAATTGAGAACACTATTTAGGAATTTGCCTCGAGATAGTCGGATCGTTTCAACATGGATTTAAGCAAACATTACGGATTCATGCTTATCGTTCAATTATTGAAGCCATCCACTTGTTGAGGAGAAATGGAGATTTATAGAGCTTAAAGGATGAACCTCTATTTTTTTATTGATTTGGAGAAGGGTTATGATTCAGTCCCACGGGAGATTTTGTGGAGAGTTTTGGAGAAGAGACAAGATAAGGGATATGATGGGGCTTCATCTTGTGTAAAATACAATCTGGCAAGATTGACTATTTTGACATCATCATCGATCTGCACCAAGGTTCAGCTTTGAGTCCATTCCTTTTTACTTTGATTTTGGACGAGTTAAGTAATCATGTTTAGGATGAGATACCTTGTGTATGTTATTCACTAATGATATTGTGTTGATTGATGAGACTACAGATGGAGTAAGTGTGAAGCTTCAGGTTTGGAGGCATGCTTTAGAGACTAAAAGATTTCATATAAGTAGGGTTAAGATTGAATATATGGAGTGCACATTTTATGGAAGCAGTGATGAAGGAATCAAGGTGAAGGTTGGGGACAATACCATTCAGAAAAGGATTCTTTTATATACTTGGGATCTATTTTGCAACATGATGAGGAAATCGATGGAGATCTTACTCATATAATAAATGCAGGTTGGCTAAAGTAGAGAGTAGCATCTACAATTCTATGTGATAAGAAAATTCCTTTGAAAATCAAAGGAAAGTATTACAAAGCATCCATGAGATCTGTTATGCTCTATGGATTGGAATGTTGTCCTATGAAACATAGACATGTGCAGATGAACGAGTTGACTAGTCACATTCCAAATGAGATACCTTGGTATATGTTATTCGTTGATGTTGATGAGACTTGAGATGGAGTAAATGAGAATCTTGCGGTTTGGAGACATGCATTAAAGACTAAAGGATTCATATAAGCATGGCTAAAACTAAATATATGGAGTGTAATTTTAATGGAAGCAATGGTGAAGGAATCGAGGTTAAGATTGATGACAATAACATTCATAAGGACTTTTTTAGATGCTTGGAATCTATTTTATAACATGATGGGTAAATTGACGGAGATGTTACTCAGAACAAATGCAAGTTGACTAAAGTGGAGAGGAGCCTCAACTGTTCTATGTGATAAGAAAATTCCTTTGAAAATCAAAGGAAAGTTTTACCAAGCAGTCGTGAGACCTGCTTGCTCTATGGATATGGGTGTTGGCCAATGAACCATAGATATGTGCAGAGAATGGCAATATCAGAAATGTAAATGCTAAGGTGAATGTGTGAACATACACGTAAAGATCATATTCAGAATGGTGCAATCAGAAGGAAAGTTGGTGTAGCTTCGATCGAGAATAAGATGAGAGAAAAATGCTTAAAGTGGTTTGACCATTTGCAAAGGAGGTTGGCTGATGCATTAGTTAGGAGATGCGAGTTTTGGGATGTTGAGCTGGCTAAAAGAGGGCGAGGAAGGCCCAAGAAGTGTTGAAATGAGACTATCCGAAGGGTCTTAGTTTTTTGGAGTTAAGCCTGAGAATGACCCAAGATAGATCTGAATGGAGGCAAAGAATCCATGTAGCCGACCTTACTTAATGTGGGAAAATACTTTATTGTTGTTTATTGTCGTTTGTTGTTGTTAATCTTCTCTTACTTTTCTTTGATCGATAAAGAAAGAAGATCAGAACTCGTCTTAGCAACTTGATCTATGATACGATAATATGGATATGATACAGAAAGGACACGAGACTATCTCGCATGATATGATACAGAAAGGACACGAGAAGCCTTTGAGATATTCAGTTCCAAAGTCCAAACAGAATATGATGGTTTTCTGTGTTACGATTTGAAGTGAGTGTAGAGAAATATATTGTCCTAATTGTTTTTCTTATTTTATTTTTCTTACATTGGCTCAATTTTATTGCAAATAAAGTCTTCACTATTGAAGCTACCATATGTTACTCTTTTCTTTTGGTGATATTGAGTCCTACTTCTACATGTATTTTTCTTAAAAAAATGGACAATCAAAATGGTATTCCCACAAATATGTTGTATATAATATAATTATTATTCTAAACAACACATGCACATGTTGCCTTCGAAATCGCAACCTGACCCAAATCTTCAACAATAATATTAACTTGGGAAAGTCTTCGAACCTCAAAACATTCTTATGTTGCTCCTGCATCTAGTAAGAGGAATGGATACTCTTCTTAAGTTGGTGACTCCCCGGCAAAAAAACATGTTCTGCCAGCAATTAATGAGCAATATGTATGAGGTGGTGATGCGCAGGTTTGCCGGGCCCTAAGCCTTCTCAGGTCATCTCTAAAAATGCAAGTGACATACTTCTCGCTACTGAAATCGAGTATAATTGAGGCTCCACCTCAAATCCTCGCCAGTTGAGGTGAATGCCTCGCCAAAATGGCAACCTTTCAAATAAAGATGGCAACCTTTCACCTTGCGTCAAGGGAGGAGCAATAATTTGTAGGATAAAGTGTACGCTCTTTCAGTTAGTGGGAAGTAGTTGTAAGAAAATATCCTTACAAATTAAGTGGTGCAAGAGTAAATTCTTTGAACCAGAAACCTACAGAACTTCCTGCGGGACAATTTCTTGAGTGTTACTTTGGGAAAAATGGACACTGTCTGCTCTTTGCAGTCAGAGGAATTAACTTGGATGAAAATCCTTCTGACCAAGTGGATTTGATTTTCCATTCAGCAATTGTTGCTGGCTATCAATCTATTTTTTTCCGTATCCTGGGATTTGTAGCTTTAATTTTAGGATAATATAATATATGGTGAACACTTTCCAAGTGTTGACCTTGTACATTTATAAAAAAATTCAATGTTTTAGCTTCAAGCATTTGTTTCATCTGTTTATGGTTCTTCTAAGCAGATTGTATCAGATTTCTGTAGGTTGCCGCGCTTCTTCCACAATCTGAAATTGACAATGTGATTAGTGCTGATTCAGAAAACATGCAGTCACAATTCCTACGTAGAGCACTCCGTAAAATCCATCTGTCATTGGGCCAATCACAGACTCTTGTTATCTTCCTTAATCAGGTAGGCATAGTTTCTATGGTTATGCAAATATTTTAGATTGTTATGTATAGTTTGGCATCTGCTCTGCATGTGGATATTAACAACTTCCATCTGTTAGGTTTGTTCCTACGTAACATGCCATCACATAGTTTTATGCTTGATGCGCTCCACTTTTCCCAGCATGAATTCTTTTTTCTAAACATTCGATAGCTTCATTTTTTTAAGAAGCTCAAGTATAATTATCCAGCGTTGGATGTCATCCAAAAGTTTTATTAAATTCAATAACAAAAATGTCGCAGCCTCCTTTTACATATAAACTATCGATGCAGCAACACTCTCATCACATACAACTCCTTTGCATTGTTCACCATGTTTTTTGCGTAATGTCTCTTACCTGTGAAAACCACATTTCTATCGTTCTAAAAGGTCACCAAAACCACCACCTGCCTTCTCCGCTCCGGACACCATCTGTGCATCTAATCACTACCATCTGCCCTTGCAGATCCAAAGCTCACCGAAATGATCCTGATCCATTCACATGAATCCATATAATCCTCGTTGCCTCCCGCAACGAAATTGAGCTTGGATATGGTTCTACATTTCAATAGCCTCATTATATGTTTTATATTGTTTTTAAAGAGCTTCTACTATTTCCCCATCAGTTTGTGCAAAATAACCCCCATAAAATCCAGAGTTTCTTGGATGCTTCCTCATCGGTAGCTTCTATTAATTCTTGTAGAAAACGATAATACGGAAGCGCAATCAGAGATAAAGAAATATAAACAGTTATAGAACACCGAGTTTTTATGTGAAACCCTACTCCATAATAAGCGTGATGAAACCATGGGAGAACGCCACTAAGGGCTGATTCGTTTATTCACTCTCTTAACTGAGACAATGGGTGTGGGGCTTCTTATATAGCTCCACAGCCTGACCGGAGTCCCACTAACAATAGATATGGGACTAAATCTTTGAATGTGGAAATTAGACCCCGGAGGGATCCAATTTCCCATCTATACTATGGGCGCATACTCTAACAATTCTCAATCCATGTTTTATAAAGAAAATGATCAGTTGGTTTCTGTTGTGAAGCTTATGATATGGAGAAATCTAAACCCTCAGGAATCATAAAACTTTCTTTTTCATGATTGATGGGCTGCAAAGATCCAGTTCAATGTTACTCATGTGGTAAGGTGGGTCATCATAAACAGAGATGCCCGGAGCCAAAACATGGAGGCCTCGCATGTCGAAGGTGGATGAGAAAAGAGAGAGTTCACGATCTATGGTTGGTTGGGGTATGCGAGAAAGATGAGAGTTGTCTCTGGGATGCTATGTCCAACATAGAGGACTCTATAGACAAGTCTTTCTTTGGATATGTGGTCCTTGGTGTGAGGTGGTTGATCTGCACAAGAGGGTTTTTTGAGGATGAGCAGAAGAAGCTCTTGGTGTACAACCTTGTTGTGCTTTGGATGGCAAGGCCTTAAATGTCGGTTTCGGTCTCCATTTCGGTATCGACCAAAACAGAATTTCGATGGAATTTCGGTGGAATTTCGACCGAAATTTCGGTCATTTCGGTCATTTTTTGTACTAGCACCCCCATATTTCGGTCATTTCGGTCATTTCGGTCAAATTTCGATTTCGACTGGATATCGATATTCGACAAAAATTCGACCGAATTTCGCTGAAATTTGAGGCCATGTTGGATGGTTCACTAGTGACAACTGTGGCTTCAAGATGGAGGTTTCGACCCTATGGATCCTCGATTTGTACGTGATCGAGGATACCATTTTTGAGGTGCCGCACCTAGCAGACGACAAGTAAAGCTCTGAGAGGAGTAGGTACGATTCGATCTATGGTTTTGGATGGCTTCTCATGAGGGAAACCATTAGAGGTGGTGGCATTTGTCTCAGACGTGAGGGGTCCTTTCCCTATTGCATTGTATGTTAGGATTGAGGGCTCCCTCTTGCATGTGGAAATTGACTGGCATCGGATTATGGTTGTTTCTCTATCGCTGCAAATAAGAGTTTGCCTTTAGGAGGCTCCTACTGATTGGTGCTATGAGCGTAATCGTCGACAACGGATGAGATTGCGCCGGAGATGGGGGAGGTTCTGCCGTTGGTGGAAGTCTCAGAGTCACAGCTTTTGGAGAAGATGGAATTCAAAATAGTGGTGCACATTGGAGTCAAAGCTTTGATAAGATCTCTTTTGGGGCCATCGGGGCTCCCACTGCTATCTTCTTTGGACTTTGGCGTCTTGGCCCCATCGCCCTTTGAGCATTGTACTACAACTTTCCCATTTAGGTCTGATTCCTGAAAGATGCAAGCGATGCCCTTTTTAAGTAGTTGTATTGACCAGATGATGAACACGATGGTCACGAAGGGATCCTAGCGTCTGATCTTGGAGGGTCTACGGTGCCCGACAAATGGAGTCCAGCAATCGTTGTTTCGATCGCTCTTTCTGCTCTCAGATAACTTTAATCATGTGCATCAACAATTAACCCACAATTATGCTCACTCAATAAGTACAATGAGCTAAAATTTATTATACCCTATATCGCCCTTTGAGCATTGTACTACAACTTTCCCATTTAGATCGGATTCCTGAAAGATGCCATCGATGCCTTTTTAAAGTAGTTGTATTGACTAGATGATGAACATGATGGTTATTGAAGATATCCTAGCATCTGATCTTGGAGGGTCTACGGTGCCCGACAAGTCTGGTCCGGCAATTGTTGTGTCGATCGCTCTTTCGGCTCTCAGATAACCGTAATCATATGCATCAACAATTAACCCACAATGATGCTCAATCAATAAGTACAATGGGCTAAAATTTATTATACCCTACAAAATGATATGTATAATATGTTAGTATAGGTCAAACCATTAAGGAGCAACGAGGATAGCCTCAAAAATTGACAATAAAATCAATAAATGTTTTTGTGTTTTTATAGAGATTTTTGATTTTTTCTGGGTTTTTAATATTTTTTAATATAATAATATTATTATTTTTTAGTTCTGTTTTTTATGTTTTAATTTTATGACATTTTATTCCTTTTTATATTTTCTGATTTAATTTTCTTTTTAATATATAAGTAATATATATAAGTATATAGGGGGTAATATGAATAATATAATGGTTATATAAGATATAAATATATGGGGTTGGGGAAGCTGCACCCAGGGGTGCATCCAACTAGCTGCACCCGACCATTTTCTCATTATTTTTTTATGTTTTTGAAATTAAACCTAAGGGGATTTAAATAACCATATATCACCATGGTCTCATGCCAAATTCAACTAAATTCAATACTTCTATCATCTCCATCAAGATTCAAGACTATTACATTTTAACGATCTCAGAATTGCTGAAATTGTCCCTATTTAGATGGGCATGTCAGGAATGTTTGTTTTGCATGAAATTTGAAATACATATTCCGCTTAAAATTAAGTAAATCCCCATAGGTTTCCTTAAAAAAAATCAAAAACCAATAAAAAAGGCTGGGTGTAGATAGTTGACTGCACCCCCCGATGTAGCTTCCCTTTTCCCTAAATATGTAATATATAGATAAAAAAATGAAAAATAGCCTAAGATGTAGCCCTTTTTATTTATTAAGGGATTTTAAAATATTTGATATTTTTAATAGTAATGATAATAATAATAATATTATAAGCATTGTTTTTAAAAACGCGCCTCGAGGCGTTTTTCAAGGAAAAACGCCTCGAGGCTATAGCGTCATGCAGCCTCTGAGGCTTACGCCTCGAGGCTTACGCCTCGAGGCTTATGAGGCGCGCCTCGAGGCGCTGCCTCATTTGTGTGCTGGTTTTTTTTCTGCAACATTTTTTTTTTCTTTTTTATTGTTGGCTTTTTATCTTTCGTAGACAAGTATTTTCAAGTCCTTAAGCTCACAATTCACTGAAATGCATTTTTTTAGTTTATTAAAGTATTAAGCTTATTATTACATTATTATGCATGTTATTTATAAATCAACATGAACAAAAATGTGGGTCTCGAGTCCTTTGCCTCTACTCTTTAGTATGCCTCTTGTGTTACATCTAGTCCCTTTAGTAAATTTTATCCAAGGCTTTAAATTTTACGGAGAGTTACCCATTATTGTGCTTGCATATCCATATTTACTTGATTCCTTACAGATTTAGAGTCCAAAAAAGAGAGTTATATAACAAATTGGATGTTTAAACCACGATGTTAGCCTTGAAATGTCATGGAGTTGTGTATTTAATAATAACTATTTAATTTATAGAACTTGAAAATTGTAATTACGGTTAATTTTGATATTTTCTGAAAAATTTTCTTTCACGAGTGAGGCTTACGCCTCGATACGCTCGAGGCTTACGCCTCGAGGCAATATTGGGAAAACGCATCGATACGCCTTACGCTTTTTAAAACCTTGATTATAAGTATATATAGCTTTATATATAGAATATAGGCTTTTATGTTTTAATTATGTACATGCATTTTAAATAATATCTACACAATTATAAAAATATGATAAAGTGAAAAATATAAAGAATGAATATAATGATTATTTTATTCAGGTATATTGCAAAATGAGGGTCCAAAACCTAACTTTTGCATCTTACCTCCAAATTGAATGTTGGTTTCATTAAATGTGCATTTGGTGAATTTTGAGTTCATATGAAGAAGATATTGGTCTGGAAAGTTTTCTTTACGTTTTTTTATTATGAGTGTTTGGGGCACACTGTGCATTATTTATACATGAAATAAATTTGTATTTTTCTTTGTATTTCATGTTCAAAGTTTATTGATTTGAGGTGTAAATAATAAAGAATAAAATGGTCTCAAAACCTATTTTTTGGGGAATGAAATTAGGGTTTATTTGTATTTATTAGTTCTTATCTCCTACTTTATTCCTTGTTGACCCGGTCATCATAACGCCTAGGTCTTAGGGTTTAGAGTCATTCAATACCTATGGTATTTCATTCTTTTTCTTTTTCTTTTCTTTTCTTTATTCTTTTGTTTTGGCTTTAAATATAGCATTTTATACAATATTCACAATATAAATAATGAATGATATTTATACAAATTAATTCTAATTACATGCATTTAACTAGGGTTTAAAGGCCAAAATGAAAGAATAAAGATGATGAAATGGAGATTCATCACCCCTTATACTTGCCTTTGCTAGTCCCCAGCAAACACTTATGCCTATAAGTGTGGAAAACGAAAATGAAGAAAAGAAAAAGAAAGAACTTGGAACAATTTTCGACTTTTGAACTTGTCTTATTAAAATCAAAGTTTGGAGCTTTGTTAAAACCTTTAGATTCTTGGTTTATTCGGAACCACATTTAGTTTAAGAAATGTGATGCAACAACCCTTAGGTTCCATGACCCGTTCATCCAGTTCTCTTTACAGTCAAGTCAGAGCCATCCTCTCAGTTGTCTACTCTTGCTACTTTGAAATGACAGATCCATTTTTGTGAATTTTCGGCTCTTCCCAGACAAACTGCTAAACTATAAAAGAGTCTGCTCTCCTGGTAGCTTGTCTTCGTGGAGGCAAATATTCCCTTCTAAGGTCAGGTTCTGCTGGTCTTTACAATCGAAAGGGAGAAAAGTTTGAAGATGGGAAGAGAAGTAGGAATGGACCAGTGTAGTCTTCATTCTCTTGTGAAGCACGATCAGTGTAACCGAGTCTTCACCAAGAAGCAAGCTTTTTCTAGAAGCTCATATTTTTGTGAATTTTTTAGTGTAGGCTTTTTCTTTGGATTTTTCTTTGACTTTGCCTTGCTCTACATTCTTTTTTGTGCCCCGACAGATATAGAGTCTTTCGGTTCGTCTACGTTTTGGGGTCTTGGAAAAAGTTACACTAGCAGACCATTCTTCATCCGAAGGATTGTCTCAATCCAATATCAATTCTTTAGATAGCATGGCTACCTGAAGAAGTGGATTTGAGTACCGGTTTCGGCAGTCCCCAAGAATGGTTTCTGAGTCACCCTTGACGAAGCGGCCTAGCATCGTCCTGACTTAGACTCCAAGATTTTTCAACTATTCATCTGGATTGAGCTAAGTGTTTAGTGTGAGGTTTCTAGCCATTGTCTCAAGAGTCTTACAGATGATATGAAGGGTTTTAGGTAGACACGATGAAACGACTCATGAACATAGTCTCATGGAACCTAAAGAATTAAGTCAAGGCGACCTGAAGTATCCCAATTCCAGTCCTTAAGGCTGCGTTTGGTTAGGGGTGTGGGTTGGGTTGGGGTAACCCTCTCAATGTGGGTTGGTAGGGTGGATAACCCGATTGTAATAATAGGTGTTTAGATAGGAAGAGGGTTGGATTGGAGTTCGATGTGATAAGATGTGATGTAATGATTGATTGGAGTGGGGTGGGTTATGATTGAGTTATAATTGTGGATTAGGCTAATTTAAAGTTGTTTTCTTTCATTGGTAAAAGGTTACCCTTGAATTCCGAGTATTAAGGTATTGTGTATATTTTTTGCGTTGCGAATGCTATATTAATTTACATCGTATATCATTAAATCATTGGGATAACATATTGACACCTGCATCACAGGATGAACATATTTATTTAAAAGACAAATTTCCCTTCATAGGATATGCTTCCAGATTTGGTTGACATACCTTCCCACCCAAGGTTGACCCAAATTACAGAAATGTCACTCAAATTACGTGTTTGTCCACTACGTGGTCATCCACCGTCGCAATTCCTGCTTTTGCAGCTGCAGTCGAAGTGTCTCAATCGTTTCCTTCATCGAAGATCTATGGCCACCTTCATCTTCCAACTCAGAGTAAAGGTAACCTAGTTCGATGTCCTTCTCCTCTACTTAAGGCCTTAAATGTCGGTTTCGGTCACCATTTCGGTATCGACCAAAACAGTATTTCGATGGAATTTCGGTGGAATTTCGACTGAAATTTCGGTCATTTCGGTCTTGTACTAGGATCTCCATATTTCGGTCGAATTTCGATTTCGACCGGATATTGATATTCGACAGAATTTCGATCGAATTTCGCTGAAATTTGAGGTCATGCTCCTACTTCTTTCAAGCTAGATTCCACTTTCCGAGGCAGTTCCCTATTTAAAGTTTCCTGTTCCCACAGACGCTCCGCAACAAAGAAAAATTCATCCGCCAAATTTTCCAAAGTCATGCTGGCATGCGCGTACGGCTTCCGGCTGTCGCATCCACTGATCGAGCATACGTAGAATAGGCGTCTAACTGGATGTTGTGAGCCCTCCTCATAACTGAGAATCATTGGATAACTGCATCTGCACTTATTCGCTGCCGGCTCCATTCCTTTCTTCCTATAATTAGTTAAGAAGATGATTTTAAAAAGCAGACTTTTACATCAAATAAAAAGCAGACCGAAATGTGAAGATCCTATTGGCAGCAATACAACTGAAACACGTTAAAATGGTATTCATCTAGAAGAAAGAACCATAGTTGAAGCAATGTACTATGATTGCCTCGTTCGTCTATTACTCAACATAGCATTAACTGTTCTATCTTGCAACAACTGTCCACGCCTAATATCATCACGTAGTATGCCGACCACCCGATGCTGCTCTTCGTCTGCCTCCTCGGGCAATACCTCTTCCTCGTCATCATCGGATGCTGAATCTCCCCCATTGAGCTGTATGAAGTTGTGTATTATGCATGTGGCCTTAACAACATCCCTTTGTATGTTGAAAGGATAAACATGCATATCACGCAGGAAACAGAATCTTTTCTTCCAAACCCCGAAGGCACACATGGCGATGGTTAAATAGGTCCTTGTGGTTTTCGTACAAACACCCACAAGCCCTCCGTGCAGGAAGATGATAAAGGGATCCTCTATACGGAGCTAGGAATGCGTCGGTATTGGCGTATCCACAGTCTACCAAATACTTGCAACCTTCTGGGACGACAAACAAGCCACTCTCCACTGCATTACGAAGTACGGTCATATCCGCACAAGAACCCTCCCAACTTGTGACGATATACGTAAAACATAGGTTGAAGTCAACAACGACCATAACATTCTGGGCAGTGAATAACATCCTGCACCGATATGCTCCTTGTTCCTCCGGATCGACCTGAGCTAGAATGTACGTCCCATCAATAGCTCCGATAACTCCCTGCGGATATGAGGGAATTTGAGAAAAGAAGAACGACCCTAAGTATGAAAGCATCGTAGGCAAATAATTTACTTTAAAGCAAGGGTAGTATCGGGGGTTCGATGTTATTATCTCAGGCGTCACGGGCTCTGCCAGTCATATATATTCTCCTTCCAAAGTTAGTATCTTGGAGAAAACGTTTCTTATGTGTCTCGATATGGTCTCAACGCTGTGCTGGAAGGCCTCCTGAATTACTCTATTGGAGTGTGCATTAGCGAATGTATACAGAAAGATACAGACCTGCTCATCGACATCCATGTGTCGTGTCGATGACAAGCCATGCTCTGATAGGACATGAACAAACCTTCTTAGCATGTTAGGTTTCATGCGGAAATTTTGATAAGCTCGGTCATCATGCCCAGCTAGCATCTTCTTTATCCATTGCCGGCCACTTAGCGGCCTTGTATGCAACGGACGGGGGATTTGCCTGTCGTTCGCTTCCCACTCCTCTATCGCAAGAGCTCCAACTATTCCAACGCACACTACTAGGATTGCATCTCCAAATTCCACAAAAGGATTGTAGGACAGAAGAGACATTCCTATGAAAGGACTAAAGCGAAATCAATGTTCAACAAGATAAATCATCAAGCAAGTATTTTCGACAACTCCCACATTGCTGAGAACATGATCTATTTCTCAGCCCTACAGGAAAAATATTCTAATTAAATAACCCCTAATGCAAAGCAAATGTAGCCGCTTAAACACTGCTACCAAAGCTGTTACATCCTTAGAAAGCGCTGAAACCATCAACCTGCAATCAAAAATTCTTTCCAATAACCCTATCCATACACGGCCAACAACAAAAATAATTCAATTTGAATAAGCACATGGACGAGAATAATTTCATTTGAATAAGCCCTGCAGGAAAGCAATTACGTCTACCCACCACCTGCAAGCAAAATTCTATTTTCGAGGTTTGGGTAGTAGAGTTGTTCACGTCATCCCACCACCTGCAAGTAAAATTGTCTACAACAATGCAAATTTCGATCTGCCCATGACCTGCAAGCAAAGTTGTTAAGGCGCCCCATAATCCCACACACGTCTTCCATTAACAAAATTCTAATAGCAGCAGATAGAATGTTCTACGAGTTCAGACATCGAGATGAAATTAGCAAAGTTCAAAAAATGTTCATCGAGATGAAATTAAAATGGCTATTAGGGGGTCCTCAATGCGAAATTGTCCTTTCAATACACGCATTCAGCTTTGCTGGATCACCACGGAGAAGCATGTAAACATTCCGACCACTTGTCGTCGCTAACTTTTCCGCGATCTTCTCAAACTGTTCTACGTCAAGGTCAGGACTCATGGCGCTGATCTCCTTGCACGCAGCATGGGCTACCTCCTCTGGACCATTCTTGCTCTCAGTAATCTTTTCAGACAATGAAGACAAAAAAATCTCAAGTATTTCCTGGCCGGCTACGGATCTCGACCCTCCACTCTTCGATTTCTTGGTACCTGTCCGTCCCCCAATCGCATTTCTCTTCCGAAAGGGAGTAGGGGTCATCTCGTCGCTACCTTCCATCTCATCCCCGGGTTCTGGCATACATTCGTGTAGGTTTAGCTCTCTTTGGCTTGAAGGTTAGAACGACGTGGATGCTCCAATTCCTTGGTTGTCCCTGGGTGGGCGAGAGGAGATGGCGTGCACGCCTATGGCAATGGCTTTACTGAGAAACCTCTGGATGTCTCCAAAGTAAAGGAACGACTTGTTGCGATATTTGCGATATTTATCTGCAAGCTGTTAATGTTATAATCATATGAGACATGAAGTAAACGTACATTGCACTATATGGTGGGTCATATATCTGCAAACTATGAACGTAGATGTTACCTCAAACCAAGCGGGGTCTGACAGAGCAATCGGTCTGTTGTAGATGCCATCCCAGCCCCAGCCAGACTTGTTGCGAAGGTATAGGTAAGCTGCGTAGTCCTTATTCAAAATTTTCCACCTATACAACAACTGTGCCTTGGTATAGTGGAGACAACTGACATGGTTGAACCTTGTCAGAATCATCTGCCATCCAGGTACTGTGAATGTGCTTCCGGCCACGAAGACTCATATCTAGCATTGCATCAACAAATATTCGGTCCAACCCTGGATTCCAGTGCGCATTTTCACTCACAAATGTCTCTGGGCGCTCAGTTGCTTCGGATGCAACTCTGTCACCATGTGGCAATCTCGCAGACATCGCGCTTAAGTTTGTACACAAGATCTTCAATCAATGTAATACATGACAACAAATAGAATACATGATATAGTTGACCATCTAATGCAAGATTTAAAAAAGCAGTCGGTAACATACGAAAACCACATCCCCAACAGAGCCGTGTTGTGCGAAGTGATCGTGATAAAGTAACCCAAACAAGATGTCTTGACAACTACTTTTTTCGATGGAAACAGGAAACCTTATTCATCTCAGTATTACTAAACCGAAGGATTTCCTGATTTATGTACTCTCCGAGTATCTGTAAACTCAAAACAGATAATGAAAACCTTGAAGTTGCAGTCTTTCCAATTACCCACAATATATAAGCATCAAATCATATCATTTGCCTATGGATTTTCTACAATGGAATTCGAATCCAATCCAAAATTGCAATCTTTCCCAGCAACCCACAATCCATAAACCGTAATCAATTCAGTAGAGAAGACGACCAAAACCATTGCAATCTTTCCAGGTACCAACAAGACATGACCATCAAATTAGAATCCAATCAATAAAACCTAAACAGATAAACATCAGTGACCAAAACCACCAAGTTGCATCCTTTCGTCAACAAGAAAACCATGAAACCCTAATCAAACGAATGGCCGATAGATTTAATACAATGGACTTAAAAATCCAATCAAAACCAACATTTTTTCAGCAACCCACAAAACTTAGAACCCTAATTCAGAACATAATTCCGATTTAAATTGATTGAGAGGCAATCCCATGTTACCCTCATGTTCGTAGCACCTTATACTCAAATTAACAACGATCAATCAATTGGTACCCTCTACCCAGTACTAGTTACAACTGCTCATCTACAGATCGTATTTTCTTATTACATGGTCTTCAAACGAAGGGCTCCATGATCACATATGAAGAGAACAAAACCCTGTATAAGTAATATTAAAATGCTCATATACTGCATGTGAACACAAAAACATTTTAATAAATTCAAGATTCCTTCACAGAGGACTCAAGAAACAGAGAGCGTCAACCAGTCGAGGGCCTGATCGATCAAGAAACAGAGAAACATTTTATTTGTTTCTGTCAATATTTTGTAAATGAACAGCCACATACTCGAGGGGATGGAGAGACCTAAAACTATGGGATCGATCTATCGCTACTTAACCCAATTACCCTGAGCAATATGCACATCCAGAAACTCGAGGGCCTTATCAGTATGCGTGTAATAAACTACCAAGAAAACTTCCGCCTCGAAGGGGACCATAAATCACTCTATGAACGGGAAACAGTTCGGTGATCAACCATAAATCGGAACACAACAGAGAACGAGGGTTTGCAAGATCTGCCTTCCAAGCAAACGAGTGAGGGTTCTCACAATCGGCTGCAGCTCGTCCTCTCTAAAGGATACTCCTGCGTATGCCAGAGCCCACACCACGATGGCACAAATTTTATAGGGCGAAAGGTCGTCCTCGATCTGCCTTGTCCTCCTTCCGCCCCTCAATGGTAGAGGGGGACACGAAGGGCGTTGTAGACTCACATGACGACGCTCCTTGCTCCATCGTGGCGCGACACAATGGTGGATGATGGGATGTATGCGTCGATGCCAGCGTAGGAGATGAGAAGGCGTGCTTGCTGCATCACGGAGAAAATGAGTTTCTGCTTCGTATTGTCAACTTGAAGGTGATTGCAGCACTGGAAAAGGAGGAGAAAAGGGGTCGGGGGGAGAGGAAAGGGAGAGGATTCATCGCCGGGTTTTCGGGCGGAGGAAGGGGAACATGCGCATTCTTCAATAAAGTGGGGGCAACTTGAAGACGCGATAGGACAAATGAGAAGGTGTTTTCAATTCACCAGGCCGCGTTTTCAATTCACCAAAAGACTCCTTCAACCGATGTGACGGGCAGGGTTGGGGGTGGGTGACCCGACCCGACCCGGGTCACACTCCTAACCAAACGTAGCCTAATGGGTTCCTTTGAAATTATGTGTATTAAGGTCCATTCCAAGCTCTAATCTCCAGACTTTATTTCAGAATTGTTCAATTGTTTTGATTATTCCGAAAAATGCAAATGATATGTACAATGCAAGCCAAATATTTTTGTGACGACCTTTTCTATTTTTATCTTTTTATGGATTTTGAAAATATTTTGCCAATTTTTATACAGCAGATTTTAAAAAGATTTTGCAAATTTTTATAGGTTTTGAATTTTTCAATTTTTCGGGAGTTTTTTGGATAAAGGTCAATAAAATAACTATGTACATTTATTTACATGTAAGTGCATCGATATTTACAAGAGATGGGATGCATTTTGCACAATGGATTTTGTATAGGTTGAAAATTAGTAATTATTTACAAGATTTATATACATGTTTTATACTCTTTTGTAAATTCTTTTTATTTGAACTGTTATTTACACAAGGTTCTCAAAACATTTGAAATCATTTTCACAAACATTTTGAAAGATTTTTTTTGCAAATAATTTAACAAACATTTTTACAAATATTTAAAAAAATGAAAATCTTTTTGCAAATCATTTTCTACAACCATCTTTCCAATCATTTGCAAATATATTTTCAAAAATTTTATTTACACAAATAAAAGAAATTTCTATAAACAAAAGATTTTTACAAAGGTTCGGAAACATTTTATAAAAAAATTTCAAAAAGTTTGCAAAAAGTATTTTTTAAAATATTTTTCACCCAATTTATTACTTATATTTACAAAGAATATTGTCTTTTATTAAGTAGCCATATTATTGAAAATACACAGGTACAACTATGACTAAAGTATATACAACGTATATACGGCCCCCATCTACTTAGCTTGAGTTATGTCCTCATAGATCAGAGAGAAAAAAGGAACACATAAGTCAACCTAAGTATAGAAAAGCATATACTACAACGACTAAGGAATCAAAGAATAAGAAGTCGATCGCCCCCTATACTTAGGATGAAATAATACTAAGTATAACATAATGTACACAAGGCATGGAGGGTCAAGGTTGGAATGTACGGAATCTATTGCTCAACCTATCTCCCCTAGGGGCATGTTTGGTTACTGGGTTGGGCTGGGTTGGGGTATCCTCCTGTGAATAGTAGCTGTTTGGAGGGTTGGGATGGTTGAAATGATAATTGTGATGTGATGTGACATTGATTATGTGTTATATTAATTTTTTAAATGATTATAATATGTTTTTTACGTTAATAAGTGTATTTGAACAAGGTTAAAAACCATTATACCAAAGATATTGTATGGCCAATGCAAGTAATCCCAATCCAGGAATACAGGGTTGGAGCCAGGGGTATGCCAGGGTACCTCGGGGTACCCTGGCAACCAAACATATCCATATGTATAGATGGAATATCAACAGTTGAAGAGACATGTGAGGGATCAATGAATGAACAACTCGAATGTTCATTCCCCTATACTTAGGATAAAGTATGTCTTAAGTATAACATTGATGAAAGGGATGCGCACCTTTTCAGAAGAGTTAGAAGAAAGAAAAGGAAAGGAAGAAAAGAAAATCATAGTTTTGTGATTTTCTGCTCAAGTATCTGATCTATCTGAATTTGTAAGTTCATCTTGAAATACTACTTGAATCGAATCGACAATGGACATGAATGTGTCGTGCTGTAGATACGGCTTCAGCAATTGTCTGCTGACTACAAAAGTCTGTGCGACAGGTGACAATTCAGATATTAAAAGGCTTCCGTTGTCGTACACAATTTTCACAATGAATGGCCCGGATCATTTGCTCTTTAGTTTGCCTGAAAAAAATTTCAACTTTGCATCGAACAACCATACCTTCTGTCTAGGCTCGAAAGTCTTTTTGCGGATGTGTTTATCATGCCATTTCTTGACTTTCCCCTGGTACATAAAGCTGTTGTCATACACATAGTCTCGGAACTCTAGCAAGCTGTTCATATCAACTTTGTGGTTCTTCTCGACTTTATTGGAATCCAAGTTGCACATATTCAATGCCCATAATGATTTGTGAATTAACTTCACGGCAGATGGCATGGCTTGCCATAAACTAGGCGGTATGGAGACATGCCAAGAGGAGACTTGTACACTGTGCGTTAAGCCCAAATAACTGAATCAAGCAACTGTGATCAATTCTTTCTGCTAGGTCGTACAAGCTTCTACAGGACAATTTTGATCTCCTTGTTTGAGCATTCGGCCAAGTCATTGGATTGTGAGTGGTGTAATGCTGCAACATGATGTTCAATACCGTAATCTTTGGTTAACTTCTTGACCTCTTTGTTTATGAAGTGTCCCCCTTCCCCCCGATATGATAATTTTGGGAATCCCGAATCGTGAGATGATGTTGTCCTTCAAGAATCGACATACGGTATGGTTGTCTGTAGCTCGAGCGGGGATTACCTCCACCCATCTGCTTACATAGTCGACGGTTAGCAAGATGTATTCAAAGCTCTAATTGTTAGGGAATGAGGCCATAAAATCAATGCCCTATGCATCGAAGACGTTGGAAATGTGAATATATTTCGAAGTTATTATATCCTGGGAAGTAATGTTTCCGCTCATTCTCTGACATTCAATACATTTCTTCACATAATCAGCTGCATCCTTGAATAGAGTTGGCCACCAGAGGCCACATTGTAGCACTTTTGTTGCTCTTCTCTTTCCAGAATGGTGTCCATCGGCTTCAAGCTTGTGACAGTGGTCTAGGACACATGTTAACTCCTCCTAAGGTACACCTCTTTCGGAATAGATGCGGATCCTCCTACTAGTAGAAGTGAATGTCTAACAAGAATTTATCAATCTTGATCTTCGACCAATCATGTGGGGTCTTCTTGTAGACAAGGTAGTTGATTATATCTGCATATCGGGGGAGTGAGGCGATAGACAAGATTGCCTCATCTGGACCAGTCTCAGTGATGGAATGAAATTCTGCTTAGGAGTCTCAACTTCGACTATTCTGGAAAGATGATCTGTCACCACTTTTTTCTCCAGGTTTGTCCAGATTTCGAAGTCACATTCCTGGAGTAGAAGGATCCATTTGATCAGACGAGGTTTGGTATCCTTCTTGCTCTGTAAGTATTTGATGGCAGAGTGGTCTGTATAGATCATGACCTCGGATCCCAGAAGGTGTAATCTGAACTTTTCTAAGGCAAACACTCTGGCTAGCTGCTCTTTCTCTGTGATTGTATAGTTCTTCCGGGCCTCATCTAATGTTCTGCTAGCATAATGAATTACAAATGGCAACCCATCTCGTCTTTATCCAAGTACAACATGAATTACAAAATTTGAGGCATCTGTCATGATCTCAGAGGGTGGAGACCAATTAGGCGCTTGGAGGGCAGGAGAATGTGTGATTAAATCCTACAACAGATTGAAGGATTGGAGGCCCGGTCATCGACTACAAAATCAACCTCCTTACCAAGAAGCCCAGTCAACGGTCTTGTAATCTTGTTGAAGTCTTTACTGAATCAGTGATAAAATCAAACGTGTCTCAGAAATGGTCGGACTTGCTTCAAATTTGTTGGTGGCTTAAGTTTTAAAATAACGCATCCACCTTAGTTGGGTCAACGTCCATGCCACACTTGGAGATGACGTGGCCTAATACAAATCTCCCAGTCACCATAAAGTGGCTGTTTTCCCACGAAAGAACAAGATTCACCTCGCAGCATCTCTTCAGAACTCGGTCTAAATATCCTAAACATTGGTTAAAACTATCTCCGTAGACCGAGACATCGTCCATAAAAACTTCGAAGAAATTACCGATTAAATCAGTAAATACATCCAACATGCATCTTTTGAATGTAGCGGTGTATTGCACAATCCAAAGGGCATTCTTTTGAAGGCATATGTCCGGAATGGATATGTGAAGGTAATTTTCTCCTGATCTTCTCGAGTTGTGGCGACTTGATTATACCAGAGTAACCGTCTAAGAAGTCGAAATATTCTTTCGCGGTAAGTCTTTCGATTATCTGATCGATGACGGGCAATGGAAAGTGGTCCTTCTTGGTTGCAAGTTTTAAGCGTCTGTAGTCCACACATACGCTCTATGAAGTCGGCACTCGGGTCAGAATTTCCTCTCCGTTATCCTTAGTGACAATTGTGATCTCGGATTTCTTCGCCACGGCGTGTAAGGGACTCACCCATTTGGAGTCGGAGATAGGATCGATAAATCCCGCATCACACCACTATTAATTTCTTTCATGACCACCTCCCGCAAGTTGGGGTTCAATCCGCGCTGAAATTCCTGAAAGGACTTGCTGTCTTCTTCAAGATAGATGTGATGCGAGTGAAGTGAAGGATTTATCCCATAAAAATCTGTAATATTGCAGCATATAGCCTTGCGGTTTCTTTCAAGAACCTCAACCAGACGAGATTCTTGTTCTTCGGTAAGATAATAATTGATAATGATCGGATGCATATCCGGTTCACTCGCAAGGAAGGCATATTTCATGTTCGAGGGAAGAGGCTTGAGTTCTGGTGGGGTGGGGGCGGCTTGGTGGTGACCTCAGCAACTGTGACTAGTGTCGGCTCTTTCGTCTGTTTGTTGTCCACCCTTGTACATATAGTATCAGAAATCAAAACATCACACAGGTCTGCAATGAATTCATCTTGCTCAGACGAGGACAATTGTTCAAACATTTCAGTATATCCATCAGCAAAAATCTCATTGTCAGACATCGGTAAATTCGACTGCACTCTCCTGGCTCTCTTAAGGGTGAGGAATGCATGTGTTTCAGTATGATCCGAGAACAAATATGTCTCACTGATCTCAGCTAGAAAATCACAGTCTTCTTTCCCATGTGGTTCGAGCTCTCTCAATATAGATGTCGCTTCTGCAGGGTTTGGTTCAGGTACCGTCTCTATCAATACTTTGTCATTGTTGAGCGGAATGTGATCTTTCCAGTGCCGTAATCTACCGTTGCCTTGGTTGTTCAAAGGAACCGAGCTATGAGAAATGAGAATAGGGCCTGGGTTCAACTAGAACTGAACTTCAACGCCCAAATCTCACCAACCGAGGATGGTCAAAGTGTGGAGCAGAGGTGCGGAGATGTCCATATTCAGGACAATGAAATCAATAGGGAGTTGCATCCCTCTACTGTGACGATCACGTCCTCCAACATGTGCATGGGTCATTTGATGGATCTATCTACGAACTATAGAATCATGTTTGTGGGCTTGAGCGGTCCTACTCTAAATTTGGTGAGCAGGGAAGAGAAGAAGGCAACAGATTTATAGACGATTCATCGCTCGAACTCTTGGTTAAATATCTGGCATCTGACGAGCGGAGCTCCTTTGTCTTTCTTTTTATTTGGAGATTGATGATGGCGTTGACAGTTGTAGTGGTGAGGATGTGTGTCTCTGGTTTCTTTATCGGTTTCTTTGATTCAAACACTTTGTTGTACGTGCTTCTTTAAGTTATCTTTTTATAGCAAGCATGTACTCCATGGCTCTCAGTAATGGCATTTCAAGTAAAATATTTTGCAATATTTTCACAATGTCACGATTAGGAAGAGTATTTTTCATTTTTTTTATGATTTTTGATCTAATAGTGTCTAAAAAAGGAATATGTACATCAGACGAAACTGTATTTTGTAAATTATTGTCCTTGTGTATGGCAAAAATGTGCAAAATCATCTACATTTTGTGGACCAGAAAATTCTGCAGTCTTGGCTCCATCGGTTGGTGGTTCGGCTGCTGATGCTGGCTTCTCAATTGCTAGTGTGGCTTCACCTTGGTTGCTGTTTTCTTTTTGTATTTTTTTTATTTTCTTCATTTGTTTTATTTTTGTTGTAGGTGTTGCATCATCCAAAAATCTTTAGCCCCGTCGGTTGGTTTGACTGAGGATTTGCCATCGGACGCTTTGTTCTTTCCCTTTGTTGTCGCAGTCGGTCGGAGTGTCCTACCTCTCCTGAGAGTTATAGAATTAGATACAACAATATTTTCACCTAAATTTAGTTGAACACTGCAGACTACCTGCTCCTTGTGACGGAAGTTGTTCGGCTTAGCCGCAACTTGGGCCGGAATGGTAGTGTTGGTGGTCGTCAGGTCGTCTTTCTTGTGGCTTATCTCAACCATGTTCTTGATTAGTTGTGTCAAATAATCCAGTGCAGGGTTGACCAGTGCGACCTCAGAAGATTTGGCCTGGAGGTTGGTCTGGCCGCTGACTCTAATGAAACGGGAGAGGCTGCTGCTGGTAACCTTGTGAATACCGAGGAGGGGAAGAGAAGGATATTGCTGGTGGTACGGTGAGGTGTACTGGTACTGATGATGAGCATTCGGTTGCTGATACTGCTGCAGGTAGTATTCGGATTGCTGATAGTTCTGCCTCCAGGTGTAACCTTACGGAGGCTGCTGGTGATGGTTCTGATTGTGCTGGAATGTTTGCTCTTGTCGCTGGTGAAACGATCGGTTTGCTGAGTTCTGACCATGTGGTTGTCCCTAAGGAGGGGTCAGTTGCTGTCCATTGCTCCAAACGCTATTCACCTCCTAGATGAGTGGTGGAGGTGGGGAACATGGCTCGAGGTATTGGTGTTGGTACTCAGGCGGCTGATAGACAACCATCTGAGTCTGCAGATGCGGCTGTCCAAGAGTCTGCACGTAATATACATGCTGGAGCGGAGGCTGGTTGGGACTCGGTTGAGGCGGTTGTTGAACTGTTTGCTCCTTCTCAGCTAGAGTTTCAGGGGCGGCTGCCACGTCGTTGCAGGCATTGATGGTGTTCACTACCAACACCAGCTGCTTGGTGACGGTGTCGAGCTTGTCCAGGCCCTTCATTCTTTGCTCGATCCCTGCGAGCTTCTCGAGATCTTGCGATCTCTTCTCTATAATGTCCACTTTGGACAAATGACTCTTAATGATGCTGAGATCGGAGTTTTCACACCTGTCCACGTCACGAGAGTATCCGCCATATTGACATTCTTGCGGAGGATCTGCAACTGTGGATGTACTTGGAAGGAACGAGAGAGGAAAGTGTGGCCTCTCCTTCGGCCATCTCCTAGAATATGTCTGATTGCATCCTCGTCCTTGTTGAAGTGTGATCCTCCACAAGCAACACCACCCAGACATTAATTGTTCTCTGTATGTCCTCCCAAAAAGTGTTGAGCTAAGCTGGTCTTCGGGAAGCCATGGTGGGGGTACTTCTCAATCAGATCACAAAACCCCTCTCAGGACTCGTGAATGGACTTTTGGGGTCCCTGGGAGATGTTGGCTATCTTGGAACACATGAGATTGAGACGATCGAGAGGATAGTACTTGTGCAAGAATGCGGACTTCAGATCCTCTCAAGTCTTCACCACTTTTTCTAAGTGATTGATCCAATACAAAGCTTTGCCCTTAAGGCTGAGTGGGAAAACGATCATCTTGACTACACCCAACGGGATGTTGGGGTAATGAGTCGTGCTGCAGATGCGTCCAAACTGCTGCAGATGGATGTACGGTTCCTCATTTGGGTTCCCCTGGAAGCTGGGGAGGAGTGAAAGGAGTTGCGGCTTCAGTTCGAGTTGTTCGTGGATCGGTGGAATCTGGATCTACTCAGTGATGTTGCCGATTCCAAGGTTGTATGTCTGCTTCAGGGTTGGCTTGGGTCGGCCTCTCCTTTCTTCTCCCTCGCCTCCGCGAGGTCCATCTATAGATCAATTGTCCTCGTTATCACCATGGAGTTCATCAAAACCTCCTCTTAGGTTTCCTCCTCTCTCTTCTGACCTTCTCCTCGGATCATTCAACAACTCTTGAAAGATGACCTGGGCAAGAGCTTGGTCGGTTAACTGTTGCTGAATGTTTTGGACGGAGGTCAGTAGCTGACTGTTCACCTCGTTCTGATTCGTGCCGTGTTCTGTATTCTGCTCCGTGCTCGAAAGGTGTGGTCCCTTTCTCTACCATTGGGAATGATCTCTGATTCGGACTGTGAAGACTCGAGCTCCAGATCAAGGTCCTCATTTGCAATTGGGAAAATACCCTAATTAGTTTGCATGCAGGCACCATATGTAGAAAATAATTCAGAATTAGGGTCAATTTTGAATTTTATTAACGATGGAGAAGTGTAAGGAATGAAATCAATCTCCATCCAAAAAGGGCAGTCGGGAAGAGTGTTTTCCCGGATTGAGGTAGGTAGGTAAAGTGGGGAGTCCTGAGGATGGTTCGTGAGTCCGAATCAAGTACCTGGGGATCACCCCGAATTATTGGAGATTTCGAACCCGTTGAATCGATGTGGGTGTCGGCGGAGTTCCGACCGAACCTTCCAGGAGTCAACATCTTGAAGGGAAAAGAAGATAGATTATGGATGAAAGATGCAATGATGAACAAGAAATAAAAGGAGTGTAAAACAGTAGAACCTCACAATGAGCAATGGTCAAAGACTAATGTAAAAAGAAATAACAAAATGGTCCCACTATGCGGGACTTGATCTTTAAATCATGATCTAGAGATCGAAACACCAAACAAAATGGATTCACCAACTTAACACTTGTGTAGTCGTGAAGGTTCAACTATTTTTTTCTTTTCGTTTTAGAATTGCGATTCAGGCAAAAATTATAACATATCCTTATCGACTAGCCCTAGAGGAGAGTGTGTATTGCCCGGAAAGTATCCCTGTACTTGTTCTACCTCGTTTGTGTCATTTTATCTGCACTTTTTAATGTCCTCAATATTGGTCCTGGGGGTTACTCAACCAAAGAAATAGAGAGGAAGCTGATAGGCAAAACCACTACTTCCGTAAAAAATGAGGTACTCGGACGCAAGACGATGAGTCAGACACATCCGTAAGGGCTTGGCCAATGCTCAGTACTTCAGATCAAGCCGGATGCTCTACACAAGACGAGAGCACCGTCGTTGGCAAGACCCTACTCTCCTAGGTACGATAGAAGCACCAACACTTCGTCGGTCACATGTGATAATTGAGGCAACCACAGACGGCCTTTTGGCTCTAATCCTTAAGAGTCGTGCCTAACTTTGCATGTAGTGTACCTGAATACAGTGAGGGCTTTTTGAACTCCAAACAATGATGTTTGTTACGGATTTTAATTAGGGTCAATGTTTATTTAGCAGTTCCCTTTTCTAATTTTTAATTTTCAATTTTTTGAGTATCTTTCAACATCAAGCGATTAACGATTTTTTTGGATTTTCTTTTAAACCTAAGTGATCTAAATCAGAGGGAGATAGCGGCAAAGCAATGCAAGGCGACACAAGGATGAGATATCTGTGCCTAAATGATCAATGCTCAGATAGAATACTTACAGTGCTTCCCAACGCTCTCCATGCGGGATGCAAGACATAAATTTATAAACCTAATCTATATGAAAAAAACAGTGAAATCGCCCTAAGCAGGAATTGCTATTAGCGTAAAGCACAAAATTGAGTTTGAGTCTAGATAGAAACGAAGACTATAGGAACATGCATATATTAAGTGTGTGGACTTAGGCTACTCGATCAAGCAATCCTAAAATGCTAGAGGCTCAATCACAGAAAACAAATAAAAATAAGGTGAAAAGCACAAATCGCGGAAAACAAAGAAAATAAAGGCGAAGAAATTCGTAAAAAATCTGGTGAGCCCCAAGTGAGCAATCACTTGGCAAAATTGGCCCGAGTGTTCAAGTGTTCACATGTATCGTTTCAAATTAATAATGGAAAATAAAAGACTTTCTCTCTCACACAAAATTAAAGGAGAAGGGTGCTATGCTAAATTCCACTCTATCTCTCTTTCTTGTTCTCTCCAAGTGGCTCACAAGAAGAAGAACCACTCTCCTCGCGGCTCGGGTGCTCCAACTCCCTAGGAAGTCACCTTCGCCCCACGATCCCTCGCTAGAAAAATAATAGAGAAAATGGATTAGCACA
The DNA here is from genome assembly GCA_037367405.1 of Ottelia alismoides. NCBI lineage: Eukaryota > Viridiplantae > Streptophyta > Magnoliopsida > Alismatales > Hydrocharitaceae > Ottelia > Ottelia alismoides. The sequence goes on from JAZKJV010005760.1 coordinate 119,961, forward strand.
GATAAATGATTATATTAAATAAAAGAAAAAATAATGAAAAGAAAATAAAAGAAACATATGCGTTGCTTCTCGGCAACGTCGCCATTTAATGATAACGATGGTCATGAAGGGATCCTAGCGTCCAATCTTGGAGGGTTTGCGGTGCCCGACAAGTCGGATACGGCAATTGTTGTGTCGACCGCTCTCTCGGCTCTCAGATATCCGCAATCATGTGCATCAACAATTAACCCACAACGATGCTCAGTCAGTAAGTACAATGAGCTAAAATTTATTATACCCTACAAAATGATATGTATAGTATGGAAATGTAGGGGGTCGAACCACTAAGGAGCAATGGTGATAGCCACAAAAAATGACAATAAAATCAGTAAATGTTTATAATTTTTATATTTTTGTATTTTTAAATGCAAACAAGGAATAAATATAATATTTATGTATTTTAAAATAGGAAAAATATTTTTAATAGCCTTACGAAAAATAGGTGATTGGATATAAGTTCAAGCACTTAAAATAATTTTTCTATGATTTTTAGATGCAAATGATATTTTTAATAAAAGAAATACAAGAAATAAAAAATACTTGTTCCGGTATGACCTAATTGCAATTTAAATAAACATTAAATGCGTTCCAGAACATAAATTCAAAGTCCAGGGCCTCTGCATAAAAATCCCAACGATATTTACTATTAACATGCTGACAGGGGTATATTTGTTATTTCCATAAACATACATGGGCTACTTGCTATTTAACAATAAAATATTACACGTAATTAAAAAGTTCTCAGACTAAATAATAACAAAACCCGTAAGGAGGTCCCTGCAAAATGCTCACCGCCTCACGTGTATGCACGTGAGGTGATGTGGCGAGGGACCAATGTGCACATAAAACAAGTATGGGGGTTAAAGTGAAAGTTTTACAAGAATAAAATAATTGCAGACGAATGTTTCTGGACTAAATAATAAAATAAAAAAGCCGTGCGTGAAAGTATGCAAAATACCCCTAAAGGAACGCGGGTGGACGATTCAGATCACTTCACTTGGACATGCATCGCCTGCTCAACAACCGATACCTCTTCGTCGAAGGATGGTGCTAATTAGATCATAGCTGAAGATCTGATGGTGTGGCGTGGTTTGATCCAATGACTCTTCAAAATTGGAGAGGAGAGACGATCCAATGGCTACTCCTCTTCTTGAGAAAAGGTCTTCGGGCGAGCTTCGATCGGCGATTCCTCCCTCCTCCGGCAGTCTCTGATGCTGTTCAGGTGCTCAAATCATTCTTCCCGGCTGTCCGCAGCTGCTGGATGTGTCAAAAAGCTCCAGGATCTATTGATGGGGCCCTGGTTGGTCGAAGAAGCTCTGGTGTCCAGGGAACCAAGTCTTTGTCAAAAATCGTCTCAGTTGAGTTTTTCAGCCTCCAAGGCCTGCATGGTAAGCTCAAGCACGCAAAAAGGAGGTTCATGGGGTTTTATAGGGTGGAAATGGAGGGGTGAAGTCGGGGCGGCGCTCTCTGGCGAGCGGATCTCTCGATCCGGAATGAATTGAGGAGAGTGGAGGTGCCTGGGGCGCAACGTTGCAATCAAGGTCTTAAATGTCGGTTTCGGTCACCATTTCGGTATCGATCAAAACAGAATTTCGGTGGAATTTCGACCGAAATTTCGGTCATTTCGGTCATTTTTTGTACTAGGACCCCCATATTTCGGCCATTTCGGTCATTTCGGTCGAATATCGGTTTCGACTGGATATCGATATTCGACAGAAATTCGATCGAATTTCGTTGAAATTTAAGGCCATGGTTGCAATAGTCGGGCCATAGTCGGCTGACTATTCTGTTCGACTATGAGGTGAGAGGGGGGGTGATCCTCGACTGAATAACCTCTAGTTGGCCAATAGACGGCCTAACCGAATAGTCGGTCCAATTATTCGGTCGACTGGCCAACTATTTGGCCGATTGATAGTTGAGTCTAGGTTTTTTTTAAAGATCTCAAGGAGTTACCACTTGTTGTGATATTACTAAAAATGTCAAAGCTATGTATATGTATGTCGTTAATGGATACTTTTATGTTGGATTCTTGTTGATTGATGATAATATATGTATTAAGAATATATGTATTAAAAATTATTTTTATATTAAAAATTATTTTTTTGAAAGCCTGAAATAAGGGGAGACACTCGGCGGTGTTCGCCCCATCTTTTATTAATTAGACGGAAACATAGGTAAAGGTAAAAGCAAAAGTGACGACAACAAGAAAGATCAATAACAAATCCCACTCGTCCACTAATCTCGCGGCATGAATCCCCACGTTTTCCTTGTAGAAGCGTTGCCCCGAGAAGAGTAAGGCATTCCTTCCCAGCCACACGGCCCAAAGGATGGCCAGAGGAAATATTAGGTCCCTCCTAGCTCTGCTCCTATTCGCGAGTCAAATTCCTAAGTAGTACCTGGGATTTACTTAAATACCCAGGCTCTACGAAATCTTTTTTTACTTGAAAACTACAGAGGTGTCGCATGTTGAACATGCGACACCCATGAAGTTTTTTTTACTTAGAAACTACAGGTGTGTCGCATCTTTAATATGCGATATATAACGATCTCCCTGGATTTGTTCCAGGATTTGTTCCAGGAACTTCCTCGTATAGCGCATGTTTGACATGCGCTATATGAGAAAGTTTCTGGAACAATTTCAGGGTTTTTCTCATATAGCGTATGTTCGATATGCGTTATATGAGTTTCTTCCTGGAACGAATCCAAGGAGTTTCTTATATGTCGCATGTTGAACATGCGATATATAAGTTACTCCCTGGAAAATTGACAGGCCAGGTCGGGATATATGAGGTTTTGAATCTCTTGTTTTGGCCCTTATTCTTCTTATGACAAGAGACCAAATAAGTGCAAAGATGAACCTTCTCTTCTGCCAGACTGAGACCGTGTCTGTCAATTTATATGCCTCTTTCATGTCGATGAACACAAATTCAAAGTTGTATCCACAATCACAAATGTGTGCTATTGATGCACAAACATTCACAATAGAAAAATATTGTGATGCAGAAAGACAATCCAAACATTTTATATATATAGAATTGTCCACGGATATACACTACATTTTTGTATCACATTAACAACTACAAGTTTTACAACTCAACGCTTTCTCCTCCGCTGATATGTTATCGTTGAATCACGACAATGGAAGGGTAACAGACGGTTCGCCTCGCCTATCATGTTGATTTGCGAGGGCCCAGCAACGTCTTCGTCGAAGGTTGGCATCGGCGGCGGCATGAGCGTGCAGTAAGTGAGTTGTGTTTCTCTGGCGTCCAATCCTTGCCTCAACGGTGCCTGCGGCATTGGCATGTCGTCACGTGGTCGCTCGGCAACAGGTGCGACGAAGTATGTCCCCAATTTCGTTGGCGCGAAGTTCTCATCTACCGCAGTGGCTGCTTCATAGTCCATGGGTTCCGCCACTGGTTCACGTGCCCTTCCCCGACCTCTTCCTCTTCCTCTTGCTCTTCCTCGCCTTGCCTCCGCCTGAGCCACATCAGCATGGTCGTCATGTATTGTGACGGCATCTGCAAATTGAAACGACAACCACTGCTCCATTTCCGCCTTTGCTTGTGTCGCAATCTCGCGGCATTCCTCGTGTCCATCATCATATATCTGGCTCCACTTGGCGAGCTGCATCCAAATAAAAAAACGTAGAGGTAAATTTCTTGGAGTCTTCTTAAATTAATTTACAACAAAGTGTATCCGAGCACTTACGTTGCTTGCCATAGTTGCGCCTAGTCGTCCAACAAATCTTCTAGTATTCGTCCTATACCATTGCTCGTAGGCGGGCGTCGCGACAATCCCATTGGACCGATCGATATCAAGCACTCTATCTTCCCGCTCATCCCATTGGAGTATATACAACATGTGTTTCGCCCTTCAATCCACATGCACCTTCCCCCTCAAGTCGATTTCATGGAGGTCCTGAAAGGTGAAACAAGGTTGTGGAATGTCTTGAAGGCCACCAAATTGTCTCAGGAATCGGTCGGGGAAGTAATACTCCACAATGTGGAACTATATCAACGGTACAAACGCTCTCCAAATGTGATCGCCTTCAAGACAGTTGGCAGGGAGACCTGCGCAGATGTCCTCGATATATGGCGTCCACAATACCTGAATGGCAAAATTGTATTTAGATCAGAAATTTTTTTGGTTGAACTTGAAACATTTTGTGGATGTAAAGTTACCTGCTCGGGTGACTGCATGTCAAAAGCGTCCCGGTATGGTCTCACTACGTGTGTCGGCTGTTGATGATGGGCAAACGCCGTTGCCCAGCGGACTCCTAACGGGCGCCCGTGCCATTGTCTGCTTTCCCCCACAACTGGAGCAATGTGGGGGAAATGCTCCCATGCCCATAGCTGAAGGAGTATGACCGCGCCTCCAATCTCTTCAGTCGCCATATCCACTGCTAAACAAAGGTGTCTATATAGATATGCAAGTACGGCGGATCCCCAGCTTAATGTCCCGGAGTAGTCGAAATCATGCAGATGTGGTAGTGCAATAAGTGAAACCAACGATCCTGATTTGTCTGTGAATAGTACTCCACCGAGTAACCGCAAGTACTCCACCGAGTAACCGCAAGATGTAGGCTCGAGCAGTTCCTGTACGACACCTCATCTGCATCTTCTGGCAAGTCTGCAAAATGGGTGAATAGCCAACTTGCTAACACCCTGTTGCCAACGATCTCTGATGGAAGTGGCCTTACACCCAACAGTTCCTCGCAAGTATCCGCCCATGTGGCTCCAGGTGTCGTCTCCCCAGTAACCATAGGTCCATCAATTCGCAGCCCCATGATGAATATGACGTCGTTCAAGGTGATGGACATCTCCCACTAGCCACATGGAAATGTGTGCGTCTCGGGCCTCCAGCTTCAACCAACGCCGTTACCAAGTGCCAATCTAGTGTGCCAGAATGTGACTTCTTTACAGCGGTAAATCAAATCTTCCCTACTTTTGAAGGTTCTACCCTTACGTATTTCGTCAGACGACACCATCAAGTCGAGATTTCTTTCGAATGTCGTATTCATAGGTTGATTGAGTATTTGATCCTCTAACCCCCAAAAAAGGGTATACGGGGAACGATAGGCTGCGTGCTTTATTCATCAGCTGGGATTTCCTCGTCGACCGCATCATCGTCGACATCATCTGTTCCCAAGGGATGAAATCATCCAAAGCGTGATTAACCTCTCGCATCAACGAATCACTCATCCTCCATTCCTGATCTGTACATGGCTGTGTTATGGGCACATCAGTGTCGAAGGAGGGTTCCATGTTAGGGACAACTGTTTGGTTGTATGCTAGGGAAGATTGTTGGTGGTGTGTTACGGACAACTGTTTGGTTGGTGTACTCCGGGACAACATTGGGGACTTCGCTCTCACAGACATCTTCAACAATTATGTCAGTAGCATTGATTTCCCAATTGTCCGAGCATACAAAAAAAGTGCCTGCACATCATCATCATCGACGATAGAGGAAAATGATGGATCTTCCCCTGGGCCTCGAGGGATGCGATGTAACAATTTGATTTTTTGACTATTGGCATCCAGGTTGAACTTTCGGTAAACCAAGTTCAAAATCTCGTCGAACGTCGTATTAGGCATTAATCCAAACCCCCGTACGTTGGTCGTCGAACCGCCAATAAGTGTACCATTCAAATGAAACATATAATACAACACCTCCATTCCGACCTAATACGTGACACGACATACAAGTAAAAAAACATTCATGAAATGAAGATCATATACATATTATACAATCAACAATCAAGAAAAAAATTTTACCAAGTCAATGTATGGAAGATCGGCTAAGCCCTAATGGAGGAAATGGAGGCTAGGATGGTACCGACCAAAGACGATACGGAAAAGGAGTTCTTCGCGCACCTAGGAGTGATCAAAAACGATGTTTCTTGGAAGTGGGGGAGGCCGAGGACGGCGGGCGCTACAGGGAGGGCGTGGGCGGCAGGAGCTTCAAAGGGAAGTTCGCGTGGGAGGCCGAATGCCGTGGGCGACATTTATTTAGCCCAGATAACGCATATTGAAGATGCGACACTCATCACATATCACATCTTCAATATGCGACACTCCTACAGTTTTTAAGTAAAAAAAAACTTTTCATGTGTCGCATGTTGAACATGCGACACCTCTGTAGTTTCTGAGTAAAAAAAAAGATGTTGTAGTACCTGGGTATTTAAGTAAATCCCAGGTACTACTTAGGAATTTGACTCTCCTATTCGCTACCAACGGAGCTGCAGAAAGCCGCGAGATCCTCAGTGCAAAACCATGTCAGACCGGTCCCCGCCATACCTGGATCACCTTTGGGCATCTAAAGAATAGATGTTCGACGAACTCAATCGCCTCCTCGCAAAGAAGGCACCTATCAACGGTGGCCCCAGAAGCCTAGCACACAGATCTCTTGTCATCAGCTTTGTCTTTGAAACAACCATAAGAAGAAGCCAATTCGCTCGGCAGCTTGAGAGCCCAAAAAAACGCACAATCGCGAATCATAACCTCCGAGGGAGAGGGTAGGGGCCTGCAAATTGCCCCAAAGCCTTCTTACCGTGAATGGACCCACAGCTAACCCCAATGATCTCTTCCTTCCGTTGGGTGCCCCACTTCCCTGATAGCGTCTAGCAACGCCATGAAGTCTCGAGTCTCTGGTCGAAAAAACTAGATGAGAAGGTCCGGGAACCAATTTCCATCCGACCAGCAAGACGCAACCATCACAATTTGTCATCATGCGAGAGCATATAATCGTGGGAACCGCGAGCAAAGCCCCCCGTCCAGTCATCGGACAAAAAGCGAGGATTCGCCCCCCCCAAGGATCGGTCTAAACCAAAGATATATGCTCCTGGACAACCTCCACCACCCCCTCCAGACGGAGTGGGAGAGTCCATGCGATCACTCGGCCTTGGCAACCTCCCCCCCCCCCCCCCCCCCACACACACCGTAGATCTTGCGCAGCACGGTACAACAAGGATCCTCCCAGGTCCCCAAATTCTGCTTGCCCACTTAAGAAGTAAGGTCTTGTTCATTTGCTCCAAACATTTTACCTCCAACCCTCCCTGATTCTTTGGAGCGTAACTTCCTTCCACCCAACAAGGTGAATGCCCCTCGATTCCTCCCTATGCTTACTCCATAAGAAACCACGCATACGCTTCTCCAGCCGATCACGAATTCCCTTTGGTATACGACGGTTTGATAGAAAATAATGGGATGGATGATAGGACGCCTTGAGGAGGAACCAAATGCCCCCCTCGATAAAACGACCGACTTCCACCCCGTCAATCTCGCCTCTACCTTCTCCACGACTCTGAGCCAATCTCTCGTCTTCGATCTGCCCACTGCCAAGGGCATCCCCAAATAGTCCATCGGCAAAGAGCTGCTGCCTGACCCTAATGCCCGCACACAAGCATCAGCCCCCTCCACAAAAAAGACCTATAGGGATGACCTTCGACTTATCAACATTCTTGGACAAACCGGATAATTCACTGTAGATTTCCAGAGCCACGGCCATGCCATTGCCTCCGCTACCCCCCCCCCCCTCAATGAAGAATAGAGTATCATCAGCGTACTGCAAGAGCGGAATCAACGACCCGTCCCTCGAGTATCCATTCGAGAGCCCACAACTAACCACACGAAGTGCAATGTTTGTCAAGACGTCCGCGGCGAGGACAAACAACATAGGCGCAAGAGGGCACCCCTGGCGCACACCCCTCCGAGGTTGGAAGAAGCCCCCTCCGGGCGACCATTCACCATTACCGTAAAAGAAGACGTTGTCACACAACGCCTCATCCAAGTGATCCACCTCTCCACAACCCCCCTCCCTCAATACCGACCAAAGAAATCTCCAGTTCAGGCTATCGTAAGCCTTCACAAAGTCCACCTTCCACAAGACACCGCACTTATCCCTCCTCCTCCAATCCGCAATAATCTCCGACTCGAGAGTGAGACAGTCCGAGATCTGCCTCCCTGGAATAAAGGCAGATTGCAGCGGGGAGATAGTGCTATCAAGAACACGACTCAACCTAATGGCGAAGACCTTCGCGACAATCAGATATAAAGCGTTAGAAACCGCAATGGGATGGTAGTCGTCAATAGTTTCCGGCGGCTGAGGACTTTTGCAGTAAAATGATCATAGCTCGGTTAATCCTTTCGAAGCCCGCATCGGCCAAACAGAATTCAAAACGACCTCCAAAACCACAGAGCCAACCAAATCCCAAAAGTCCTTGTAAAAAGCCAACTGGAAAGCCATCTAGTCCCGGAGCGGCATCTGCGGTTCAGGTCCCAAACGACGTCCTTAATCTCCTCCAAGGACACATCCCGAGTGAGCGTGTCACAAAAAGAGGGCGTCACGGGCGTTGCACCAAGACCCAACCACTTCCATATCCCGGTATAGTCCTCAATGAGACACCTTTAAAGTGACTGACAATAGCTTTCCCCATTTCTTTGTTCCATCCACGCGGACCCCATCAATCGTGATCAACCGCAGTGCATTGGACTGACGTCTCCCACTAGCTACGCGATGAAAGAAGGACGTATTAGCGTCCCCCTTCCGCAACCAAGCATTTCTCGACCTCTGCCTCCATTCAGTGACCCGCTTGCGATCTTCAAGGCCAATTTGCTTTTGAGCAGCCGATCGAGTAGCCAACTCGTCCACCAAGAGCTCCCTACCATTCTCCATCGCATCAAGCCTTCGAACCACCTCCTCTGCCTCCTTCCTCGCCGCGCATCTGACCGCTCTAGACTCCCTTTTGAAGACACACATCCTTACACGCAAGGATGTAAGCTTCTGAACAAAACAAGACACAACGGAGCCAGAAACAACCACGTTCGACCAATGAGAGGCCACCACCTCCCTAACATTTTCCTCCATTAGCCAACACTTTTCATATCTTAAGAGCCCCCTTTGCGCAGTGGCATCACTGGAATCCCAAACAATTGGCGTGTGATCGGATAAAGTCAGTGGCCTGGCCCTCACAAAGGAATAGAGCGAAGGCCTCCAGGAGCTCAGGCGATGCCAAGAAATGATCGATGCGGGAGCGCGAGTTGGAGCTTCTACACGTGTAGGCGACGTCCCCCGCATCCAGAACCTCTAGTCCCAAAGAATCAATAGTGTCAGCAAAATCGACCGACCCCGGGTCCTGCTCCCCCTGCATCCTGGCTGTCGGAAGTTCGTAAAGTAATATTGAAGTCCCCCCAATGAGCCAAGGGACATCCTTGAACATCCTTCCCGCCTCGAGAAGGATCCTCCCAAACCTCTCCACGTAGCACATGACAACATGGTCCGTATACACATGAGGCAACCAACGGCATAGAGGAAATCCGTACATAATAGGAGGACCGGACAGCACGTGTCTCCCGCGAATAACCGAGTTGAAGGCCAACGCTGAAGATCTCCACCCCACCAGTATCCCACCAGAAGTGCCCACTGCATCCACCGTCTGAATTGGTCGATGCCACCCGCACCAAAAGTCCGCCAAAGATTCTTCCGGTGGTGGATCGAAGCTTCGTTTCTTGCAGCAAAAGAAGTCGGCATCCCCATTCCACGAATCTCGATCCCAGTGTCCTTCGCTTGCCTGGATCCCTGAGCCCTCGCACGTTCAGGATAGAACTCTCATTTGGGACCTTCATGCCTCCCCTGAATGTGGGCCACCCTCGTGGCCTCCGCAACGGTATTCTTTAATATCGAGCATGGCTACGCCTCAACTTGGGAAGACGTGGACCTATTCTTTCTCCTGTAACTCTTACCAGCTCTCCTGTCACTTGTCCCTCAGAGGATTGATCATCGCTCGTGTTAGGGCTCGGCAACATGGTAGCATCAACGTCAACATCATCACGACAATGGTCTTCGGCACCAGCGGGCGAGGAGGGATAGAGTAGCACCGAAGCACGACGCTGGTTGGGTCCAGATCCTCCTCTCAGGCAATGCGCAGTCGCTCGGAAGGTGAAAATCTGTAGGATCACCAAGGGGGCGAACCCCCGTACCCTTCGGTAGTGGAGGACCAAACCGGCGAGGATGTGAAGGTCACGCATGGCGCGGGATGACCGGGGCCCGATGTGTAGAGAAGACCCGAGTAAGAACCGAATCCGAAGAGCCCTTCGTACCCGAGTAAAAGCTAACGGGAGGATCGGACCCGCGAAAGGGTCCGTGGCGCGATATCCGGGCTCTCGGACCCACTTCCAGCGGCAAAGAGCAATGCGGTGTGACCAAACAATTATCCCTCTTTCCACGTCAGACGACAAATTGAACTTTTGGGATACCATTTCACAGAACTCGAGACAACCCCGCCAAAGGTCACGTGTAATTCCACCTCGTGCGCCGTTTCAACCAACGCTCCCTTGGAAAGCCACCGTCATCTTGATGTGCGAAGCGTCGTCGTTCATCCAACCGTCTGTTCTCCCTTGGAAGCTCCGGCGGCGGAGGCTCAACGATCTTCAGCTCGATTCTGAACGTGAAGCAGCCAACCTTCATCTCCGCGAAAGAACTCTGTCCATGTATATCGTCCAGGAAGCCCTTGTTGCACTCCAACAGCACCATCGTGTCGTCGCTGGCGAGCCGGGCTTGAACCCATCTTCAAGCACTGCTAGGACCGTTCCCTACCGCCGTAGGGCCTTCCGCAAGCAACCAACTGTCCGGGATAGGAAAGGGGCGCCTGTCTCCCTTGCAACACAGACCTCCACCTCCGCACAGGAACCATCTGCAAAGCGCAGATTTGCCAGCAGCACAGCGCCAACATCACCATTCTGAAGAACTCGATCCCTCTGGAGACGTTGATAGTCACGAACGCAACACCTCCGATCATCAAGGCCACCACATCGCCCCGTGAACCGCGACCCAAGGAAACCACGCAGGTGGGTTTTCAGAGCCTCCACCGAGATAGCACCTCGTACTGCGAAACCGATCAGAGCACGCATGTCGGTCCCCCGCACGTCCCCCCCAACCTCTATCGGGTGATCGCGCCACCCCCCCTCCACAGGCTGCGGTTGACTCGTAGGTTGAGCAACACTTGCAGGTTGAGGTACACCCGCAACCACTGCGGCGAAGCTCCGACCCCCCTGGCGAACAGCGGCGTAGAGGAAAGGCGCTGCCCGCATTGACGAGCGGAGCCACGCGCAGGACCCTCAGCCGCAACAGACCCATGAGCAAACATGCACGTAGCTTGTCGGTGTCCTGGCTTCTCGTAAGAGAAGCATTCGCGGGAGTAGGACAGAACGATGCAACGTGACCCCTAGTTACACATCGAAGCACCTCCTCTCCGGCTTCTTGTGTGACACATGCACCCACTCCCCACTTCCCCTTCGCTAGGCTCCGCACACCCCCGACGACCTGCCTCTCCCCCTCGCCTCGAACACACAACCGACTTCCCTTTCTCCGAGACCCTGCTTGTACCCCGAACCACCGCACCGCACGAGCTCCCCCCTCGCGCACCCTCCCAACTGCTACCCCATCGCCAAACCATCATGAAGCCACTTCCCCTTCCCCCTACGACGACTCTCTCTCCCGGCGAAGCCCCATGCAACGAAGTAACCTGCGATCCCTGCCTTCGGGCTCTCCACCAATGCTCCATCGTCAAAAATCTATTCCTCCTCACCTATAATAAAAATTATTAAAAAATACAAACCGAATAATTCTGAATAGTCGTCTGAATACTGATTATTCTCTATTCAGTGTCCTCTCCTACTGAATATTGAATACTGACATCTAAAACACTGGTGGGGCATTAGAGAAAGCGATAGGAAGAAGATGGAGGTGTTAGGCGAGTCAGAGCACGGTCGAGGCACAGTGAAACGATGGCCAGAGCAAGAACTTCGGCGAACCACGATCAAGCTAAATAATGAAATAAAAAGCGAAAGCGATCGAAATAAAATGATGTACTACGCTAATATTAATCCTAGGAATGAAAATAAATGAAAACCTAAGGCTCTACCTGCAGGAATGAGGAGCCAAGGAGGAGTTCAGGGGAGAAGGTCGGCGAGCTCGGATCTCTAGATTCTGGGCCTCATCCTCCACGCCAAAAGGATCGACAAGCTCACTGCTGTAACAACGAACCAAAGTACGAGAGATTTTGGGATTTCGAGGGAGAAAATGAGATCAAATTCAAACGGAGCTGGCTAGGGTTATTTGTACATGGGGATGTTTGACTAGGGCCCTGACTCGATCCACCGATCGAGGAAGCACACTGGTGTTCAAGGTTTAAAAAAGTGCGAGGCGGTCCGAGGCGTTTTCTCTGAAATTGAGTCGAGGCGTAAGCCTCAATTTTTGGAAAAAATATTTAAAATTAAAGCAAAATGCATTAAAAAATTATATAATAATATTAAGCTTTGCCAAAAACACATAACTTAAAACTAGTAAAAGATACAATACACAAGTGATGAAGGCATTGAAGTTCAAAAAAATCAATACTAAGCCGATATTATACGGAATATCAAGTTCCAAGTCCAACTTCAATGATTCTATACGAGTATTAACCTAAAGTCTATACTTAATACTAAAGTACAATAGGAACCATAATTTTTAGTGTTCGAAGTTAAAAAATATTAATATGCCTTGAATCCAACCATTTGTCTTGCCAGACATAGTTGGAGAACCATCATATGCATCCCTCCTGCCATATCATACCTCCGGTGATTTTTTACTAATGGTTCTAATTTTATTTGGCTATTCACAATAAAATGTAATAATTATTTTACTTCACGTTTTATTTTCAACCTTGCTTTTCATATATGTGATAATACTATTCTAAGATTTACAACTCATACAACCAAATAACAACATTAAGTTGCAAACTTGAACTAATATAAAATATTTGTTACAATTCAAACTCAAATCTATGTGCAATAGAACTAGTATGTGTAGATGTATGATAAATTAAACATGATGTATACAAGATCATTGAGCATCTTTTGTTTCAGGCGATGTTTTCTTCTTTTGCATGGATCTTGTTGGGAAAAATAAGAGACTTGTTTATTCCATACGCCCTAGGCTCTCTTATATAGGAGAGTAGTCTATGGGTAAAATACATCAAGAGTCCAAAAGAAAAGAGAAAATACGAAACGGTACAAAATAGAATAACATATATCTCTACACTCTCCCTCAAGGTGGAGCATATATGTCAATCATGCTCAGCTTGGACGAACACTTCTGGAACGACCCTCAAGTAACGCCTTAGTAAAGATGTCTGCAGTTTGGTCCTTTGAGCTAACATGGGATGTAGAAATAAACCCCTTCTGAATCATATCTCGTATGAAGTGACAATCAACCTCAATGTGCTTGGTTCGTTCATGTAATGCTGGATTATTTACAATAAATAGGGCAGCTTGATTGTTACATTCCAAAGCCATAGGAAGAGGGTCTTCTATATATAGATCTGTAAGAACAGCTTTCACCCACATCATTTCTGTACTGACCTGGGCCATAGCCCTATATTCAGACTCAACACTGGATCTTGCTACAACAGTTTGCTTCTTGCTTCTCCAAGAGACCAGAGAGTCTCCGACATACACAGCAAATCTAGTGGTGGACTTCCTATCCTTGGGGCATCTTGCGTAATCTGCATCTACACATGCTGAAATAGTAATCTCCTTGTCTTTCTTGAACATCAAACCTGTACATGGAGATGACTTAAGATACCTGAGTATCATATGTATAGCATACATATGTACCTTACGTGGTTTCTCCTTGAACTGGCTCACCCGACTAACATCAAAAGAGATATCGGGTCTTGTAATAGTAACATAGAGAAGCTTACCCACCAGTTCTCTGTATCTTCTCCTATCCACCTCATTAATGTCGTCATCATATAATTTCGTATTGGGATCCATGGGTGTAGTGGCAGGTCGGCAACCAAGCATTCCTGTTTCACTCAACAGGTCAGTGACATATTTCCTTTGGGTCATTACCAACCCATGAGGATTTCTGGCGAATTCCAGTCCCAGAAAATATCTAAGAACTCCAAGGTCCTTGGTGACAAATTCATGACCCAACATTTCTTTCGCCCTCTGAATTCCTTGTCCATCATCACCTGTAATCAAGATATCATCTACATACACCATAATTGAAATAATCCCTCTGGATGTCTTCTGTACGAACATGGAATGATCTGCATTGGAACGTTTGTACCCCTGTTTTTCAAACATATCCGAGAGCTTCTTGAACCAAGCTCTGGGGCTCTGCTTAAGGCCATAGATACCCTTATGAAGTCTACACACCTTAGAACACTCCCCCTCAACAGCAAAACCAGGTGGCTGTTGCATGTAGACTTCCTCCTGCAAGTCACCATATAAAAATGCATTCTTGACATCTAATTGGAATAGTGTCCAATCACGAGTAACCGCAACAGAGAGGAGGATCCGTAGGGTGGAATGGCGAGCAACCGGCGAGAATGTATCAAGATAATCCACCCCATATGTCTGTTTAAAGCCACGAGCAACCAGACGTGCCTTGTATCTGTCAATGTTGCCATCTGCATTCTGCTTAACTGTAAATACCCACTTGCAGCTCACTGTAGACACATCGGTAGGTGCAGTAACAAGGCTCCAGGTACCTCTTGACTGAAGAGCAACCATTTCTTCTTCCATGGCTAAACGCCATCTACTATCCTTCAACGCATCTTGGTAATTCCGTGGAATATCGACCGCCGATAGTGCAATGACAAAGCTCTTGAATTCTCTAGATAAGCGATCAAAAGAAACAGTGGATGCTATAGGATATGACGCACAACTGCGCTTATGTTTTTGAAGTGCAATAGGATGATCCAAATCACCTGCATCCTCATTTGGCCTCTGTAACACATCCTGCTCAGGTAAATCGTCAGATCCATCAACATTGATTATTTTCTCTGAACATACCTCGTGCGAGCTAGATGATGAGCGGTGACCATGAGCAGAAGCAGGCCGACGGCTATAGTGGAATGGCAATGGGGAAACGGGAACAGTAACAGGAGGTGTAGGGGATGGTAGTGGTGTAGATGGTGATGGTAGTGGTGGAGGTGGTGATGGTGGTGGCATGTATATAGCTTCATCAATGCCAGAGGATACCAACTGATCACCTGTAGAAAAGAAGTACATAACAGACTCGAAAAAGGTAACATCAGCACTAACAAAATATCTCCTGCGCAATGGATCATAACACCTTTACCCCTTTTGTGTTCTGGAGTACCCAACGAAAATACACTTGACAGCCCTAGGAGAGAGCTTGTCAATACCTGGAGACAACTGGTGGACAAAGGCCATCGAGCCAAACACACGGGGAGTGAGGGAGAACAATTCTCTTTCTGGAAAAATAAGGGATTCCAATCTTCTCACGTAAGACAGACGACGGCATACTATTAATGAGATAACATGCCGTTAGGACAGCATTGCCCCAGAAAGAATGAGGGGCATGACTCTGTATGAGAAGCGACCCGGTGACATCAAGTAAATGACGATGTTTCCATTCTGCGACTCCATTTAGTTGGGAAGTATAGGCACAAGATGTTTGGTGGATAATCCCTTGAGTTGAAAAATAATTGGAGAGAGTATGAGTATAAAATTCCAAGGCATTATCACTTCTCACAATCTTTACAGATGTAGAACAAACATTACGAACTTCATTGATGAAATTTATGATAATATTCCCCGCTTCAGATTTATTCTTTAACAAAAAGACCCAAGACACACGAGAGAAATCATCCACAATAACCATATAGAACCTGTGTCCAAATGATGATCAGGAACACGACTAGGACCCCAGATATCGACATGAAACAACTCAAACTTGGAGCTACTACTCCGACTCTGACGACTGGGAAAGGTAGACCGATGGTGCTTTCCCAACTGACAAGCCTCACATTGGATGGACGTGTGAGGTGAAACCTGGGGTAGCACACGACACCGTTTCTGAAGCGGTAGATGTCCAAAGCGCAAGTACCACATGAGGGGGGAGACAACAGGTAGATAGGAGGCTCCGGCATAAGGGGTCCGACTGAGACGATATAGGCCGCCTTGCTCATAGCCACGCCCAATCACGTTGCCCGTAAGGATGTCCTGAAAGATGAGGAAGATGGATCAAAAATTGCTCGACAATGTAAATCCTTTGTAAGTTGGCTAATGGACAATAAATTCATAGAAAAATCAGGTGCGTGCAGCACGTTCTTGAGGTGCATAGAGGGTGTCATACTAATCTCCCCCTGACCAGTGATCGGAGAATGCGTCCCATTGGCAATAACCACTATACGGCCTGGCGGAACCTGTCGGTAGGATGTAAGTAGACCTTGATCACCACACAGATGATGTGTGGTACCAGAGTCTATAATCCACTCTAAAGTATCTGATCCACTACTGCTAGTAAATGCATAAGTGCTGCCTGAGATACTGGTGGATGCAGAAGCAGCAACATCGGAGTGACTATCAGAAGCATGTACTGATGCAATGAAACCAGATGGAGGAATAATGCCCCCTCAGACGGGCTACAAGATCATCAAAGCGTTGATCCAGAGATGAAGCAGATGGGGGCTCAATCTGTTCAACTACTCGTGCGGAAGCAGGAAATCCATATTTGGGGTAGCACGTGTCTTCGGTATGCCCAAAACGGTGGCAAAAGGTGCATGATGGCCGAACACGACCCCCTCTACCATGAGGTCCACGACCACGGAACTGATGATGACCCCCACGACCTCGATTCGCTGCCATGGCTGAGGTGGTCTGATTTGCAATGGATGAAGAAACAGTAATACGACTCAGTCTGTGAAATGCTTCTCCATCGGAGGAATGGTGGAGTCTGCCAAGATCTGCGAACGTGCGGCCTCGTACTCTGGATCTAGAGCCGCCAGAAATACACCAACCATAGTGGCATTCCGGTAGGTCTTCTGTTGCGCAGGAGTGGTTGTGAGAGGCATGAAGTTGTAAAGCTTCTCAAACATTCCTCGTAAAGATGTGTATAATGAGTGTAGAGGCCGTCCATTCTGCGTGATGGTAAAGATGTCATG
The DNA here is from genome assembly GCA_037367405.1 of Ottelia alismoides. Classification (NCBI taxonomy): domain Eukaryota; kingdom Viridiplantae; phylum Streptophyta; class Magnoliopsida; order Alismatales; family Hydrocharitaceae; genus Ottelia; species Ottelia alismoides. The sequence goes on from JAZKJV010005760.1 coordinate 136,957, forward strand.
CTGGAGTTGCAGAATCTTCGTCTCATTCTTTGCCTGTGAATATGTAGCAGCCAGAATATTCCACATTGCTTTTGCAGTGGGCTGATGGAGAATATCATTGGCAATCTCAATTGCCAGGGTTCCTGATAGCCAAACCTTGTCATATGCATCATCTACCTCCCATGAGGCGTTGTCCCCAGTCTTCTCAACAGGCTCTTCTTCGGTAAGAATGTGCTTCTTACCGGTTGACTTCATCATACTCATGAAATGCGTTGCCCACAGTTCGTAATTTGACCCATTCATTTTCATAATAGGCGCTGGACCTCTGAAGGCGCTTGTAGATGGGATGTCTGCCTTGTTTTCTGACATTATGATAATAGAAGACTAGGGTAGTAGACTGAAGATATGATTGTCTACACGGACATTGACGGGTTTAGTTGCATGTGTAGACTCAAGCAACCAAACCCATTAACTTGGAAATGCGCGTGCGGAACGAGGGCTGGAGCTGCACGCGCGTTGACCTAGGGTTGCACGCGCACGGAAACTGGCATCGTACGGGACTAGGGCCGCACGAGAACCGGGGGCTTCACGCGCACATATGTGCGCACAGGAACACGCACAGGGGCTGGCGGCTCCGAGGAAGGGATCGAGCGACGCCGAGGCTGGAACCGAGAGCGGCGCGGGGCCTAGCGCGGCGTTGGAGGTGGCACGAGGCCGAACGCGGGGCCGGGGTCGGGGCGGCGCGAGGCGGGGAGGCGCGCGCGCGAAGGGCTCGAAGGTGGAGGCTAGGGTTAGGGTTTGGTTCGAGAACACTGGTCTAGGACCGTCGCTCTGATACCATGTTGAGAAAAATAAGAGACTTGTTTATTCCATACACCCTAAGCTCTCTTATATAGGAGAGTAGCCTATGGGTAAAATACATCAAGAGTCCAAAAGAAAAGAGAAAATACGAAACGCTACAAAATAGAATAACATATATCTCTACAGATATATATATATATAGAAATATGCAACTGTGCAAGGTTTAACATGAAAACATAAACACAAAATAAAAAAATAATGCTTAGGTAATGTAGAAGTTTAGTTTATGTTTCTGTATCTTTTATTTATTGTTCTTTTCGTTTGTCTACCATATGTAATTTGCCCATAGATCTTTCCTTATATAAAAGAGTCTAGGGCTCAAGGAATAAACACAACGCTTCTTTTTCCCAACATGGTATTAGAGCGGCAGTCCTAGACCAGAGCTCTCGTACCGAACCCTAAACCTAGCCCTCCACTTTCAAGCCTCCACGCACCGCCCCCTCGACGCACTGCCTCTCCTCGCGTGCCCTCGACGCACTACCCCCACGCGTGCGGCTGAGCCCGAGCGCCGCCTTACCGTGCGCCGACTGTACGTGCGCCACCTGCCCGTGCGTCGACTGTCCCTAGGGTTTCATCGCTCCTAGGGTTCGGTTGTCATCTTCATAAGGGGCTCTCCGCTCGCCTCCGTGTTGATGGGTTTGGTTGCATAGAGGTCTACACGTGCAACTAAACCTAATCATGTCAGTGTAGACCAAGACTTATCTTGTATACAACCTTAATTTTCTCCAGTCAGAATGTCAGAAAGCAAGATCGAGATCTCCACTACAGGCGCCTTCAAAGGTCCTGCGCCTATTGTGAAGATGGATGGATCCAACTATGAGTTATGGGCCATGCAGTTCATGAGTCTAATGAAGTCGATGGGTAAGAAGCATATTCTTACCGAGGATGAGCCAGAGGAGAAAACATGGTTGTATGCCTCATGGGAGGCTGATGACGCATATGCTCAGGTCTGGTTGTCTGGTACCCTGATTCCAGACATTGCTAATGATGTCTTGCATCAACCTACTGCCAAAGCCATTTGGGATATTCTTGCCACCACGTATTCACAAGCCAAGAATGAGACAAATATCCTACAACTCCAGCATGACATCTTCACGATAAAGCAGAATGGTCGACCCCTGCATGCTCACTACACTGCATTGAGGGGAATGTTTGAGTGGCTTCACAGTTTCATGCCTCTCACGGCTACTCCAGAACAATTGAAGGCATATCGGAATGCGACAATGGTGGGAGTCTTTCTAGCCTCTCTTGATTCACAGTATGAGCTGGCTTCTTCTCAGATTCTGGCAGATGCTACCATTCCTCCAATGGAGGAGGCCTTTCGGCGATTGAGCCGAATCAATATCTCAAGCCCTACTACTGTGCTAAATTCTTCTGCTATGGCTGGCTCTAGTGGAAGAGGCAATTCATCTCATTTTCTTGGACGAGGACTGATGAATCTCGGATTCATCACTCTAAGTCTCATTTATTAAGCTCAAATCCCTCAAAATCAACATCATTTCTGCATCTATTTTGCATAATCAGCATTCATGCATGTTTTCATAAGAATGACATTTTATCCATAATTTCTGCACAAAATAAGAAGCCAAAAATCCAAGCCAAAGTTGACCTGTAAATAGCCTATTTTCCCAGATTTTTAACTCCTTCATGCTAACTCCGAATGACACAAAACCACCTCCACTGTGTGCTTATCACTAACAAGAATAAATAAAAAATACAAAAAAATCACTAACCCTGTTAAGTGTTAAGTGGACCAAAAACCCAAACACTAGTTTCAGGATTTTCGGACTAAAAACCCTATATCTTCCCCATCCAGTGTCCGATTGGTCCTACTCACTTTTGAACTAATGCACATTCAATTACCTTCAAAACAAGACCAAGTTCAAGTGAATCGGAGCTCGTATGTGAAAGTTGGGTTTTCGACCTCTTTTGTATATTGTATATTTTAGCGGTTTTCTGGCCTATATTTTATGTACATATTCTCTTTATTAATAAAAATTCAAAAAAATTAGATTTAGATGTCTTTTATTTATCTTTGATTTCTCTATATTTTTCCGGATGTTTATCTTGTTTAAAAATGACAAAAAAATTAGAAAACCCAAAAATCAAGGTATTCTATGTACATGGGATACTCCAAAAATTCACTTTTTACATTTGACCGATTTTGGCTTTGATGTCTTCATGAAAGTTGTAGATCTCGTCGAGACGAGCATTTTTCGTGAAGGAACGTTTTTGATCCGAGGTTGTTTACTATTTCTTTTTTATTTTATAAAGTATTTAATTTTCGATTTTTCTGGTACTGACACGTGGCTGCCCCAGAGGCCGCCACGTGTCAGCGTTTTTTGGGCTTTTCTTTATTCGTTTTTATTAAAAAAATAATATTAGCGGCCGCACGTGCCCTGCACGTGCCTCCCAGGCACGTGCTCCGCACGTGCCTCGTCCCACTCTCTTGCCCTCGCCACGTGGAGCCTCCACGGCCGTTCGATCAGCGGCCGATTGAACGACCGCGATGCCTCGTCTTCCTCCCAACGCCCTCCTCTGAAACCTCCGCCGCCGCCTCCGTTAACTTCGCAACCGCCGCACCTGCCCTCTCCAGTCGTCGCCCCGCTATCCTCGCAACGGTCAACCTACTCCCGTTCATCTCGCAACTCCATCGCCGACTCCCTTACCGGCCGCTCGTCCTTCGTGCCCTATTTAAAAGCCTCGACCACCCCCAATCCAAGGCATCCGCCAATCAGCACTTCAAATCGTTTCGCGGCGGTGACAGCGCCCCGATCACCCTTCTCCGGCGAGATCCGAGGGTCGATCGACCCTCGTCGCAGCGCCGCACCTCCGGCGTACTGCTTAGCTCCGAGTTCTCGTCAAGCCTACTATCACCGCCATCGCCGTCTACGCCCCACCACGACTCCGCCATCGCCGTTCATCTTCTACGACATCAAGCTTCGTCCCCAATGCCACCAGCCTACGTCTCCAGCAACGATGTTCATCTTCAACGACCATCGACCACCAGCTTCAACTTCGCCGCGCCACCTTCCTCGACTCCTTCTTCCAGCTACTCCAGAAGCTTCGACAACGACGACGCCTCGTTCAACTTCGCTGCCTTGAGTCAGCTACCCCGCCGACGTCCACGACAACTCCGCCGACTCGAGCCCAACGCCACCTTCGTCTTCACCTCCTCCGCGACATCGGAGATCCGCCCTCACGCGCCACCGCTTCGACAACGCACCGCCGGCCCGCCACCAACCTCGCCACATCAGCGGGCCACCTCCGCCTCTTGCGTCGACGACCTCCAACGTCATCATCGACCAGCAGCTCGACTCTCGCCGGAGGCCCACACCAATCGCTGCCCCACCGCCTCTCGCCACCGGGCGTGCGGCCCGAGGCCCTCTCACGTGTGGAGCACGTGCGGAGGGAGCATCTCCAGCGTCCCTTCATCCCCAGCAAGTCCCCAAAAGACCCTTTATTCACACTCCAGTCCAAGAACAGAGCATGTGCCCCTCTGAATATTTTGCAGATTAAACCCCCTGGATATTGGTAATAACACGTAGGTCCCCTCTGCACTTTTTATTATTTATTCTATTTATTATTTCTGCATTTACAACCCTGTGTTCCTCATTAATTTTGAATCTCTTTTCTACATTATTTTATTTATTCAAAAATTGCATGATGTTCCTCACTTAATTCTCTACATCTGGACATATTGTGGATATTTTTGTGATCAGTGATTGATTAATAATTAATTGTTTGGTGGAAATTAGCATATTTTGCCTAATTTGCTCTCTAAAATTCATAGTTGATTAACCATTGCTCTAAAAATCCTTGAAAAATCACGTAGTGCAGAGTTAATTGTGCTTAACATTGTCCCCAAAAAGATTTGCATTTGCATGCATAAATTGCCTTATAAAAATCATTTTGCATATTTCAGTATTTAATTTTTAATAGGTATTCAACCCCACATTTTCGAGGTCTAGGATTTTTCTGAGATCCATCACCTAGTGATAGATCTTAGATAATTTTATTTCTTGAAAATAAGTGGGTTTAATATTTATTATAATTAAGTATTGAAAATCATTCTGTTTGTATTTTAAAAATTCATAAAAAAATTCATATTGCATCCAAATATTCCAAAAAAAATTACAGTGCACTCATTTCATCATATCTTACATTGTGGCAAGTTTCATATTTTTCGGACATCATTTGATTGAAATTTCATTTTAGTCCCTAAAATAGGCCAAAAGTGCATTTTTCATCCCTTATTGCATTGAAAAATTCCAAAAATAAACCGCATCGAAAACCGAACACGAAATTAGATAGACATAATTCTAGGTTGTTCCTTTGCCTCCTTGTGATCGACCTTAGGACTTGCCCAAATAAAATAAATATAAACCACGTGATTGAAATTAAATAGAAATTTGTGGTTATTTCTGGACCGTTTCCGATCGCCGCCTATAACGAACGATATTATTTTTAGCACGAACAAAGATAAAAACAACACCTTAACCTAGCGGACATTGGACCCGTCAGATGGCGCCGTTGCCGGGGAGGCAAACGGTTTAGTTTTGTGTTTTGAAATTTTTTGTTCGGTTTTCCGCATTCGGGTAGTCCGACCCCCGAATTCTTCATTGTAAATTCCATTTTATTTACTGCTTTTATTTTCAGCATTTATTTCTTTTATTTAATTTTTGATTATTTTTTAAGTCACTCTCTTACATCTCTCTCTCTTTTATTTTTCTTGCGAGGTACCCGGCGTACGTGGAGCAGTTTTTTAAGAAACCGAAGAATCTTCACCGACATCCGAAGAAGCCGCAATTAATTTAAGATCGAGTCGAGTCGTGAGAGAGTGTAGAGTCTAGTTTTTTAATTTCTGCAAATTTCAATTTCTGCTCATTACAGCGGTGTCCGTTTGGACTCTCACGTGTGTAAAAAGACCTTGAACTCTATTTGTGGTATGTCGTGGCCTGTTTCACTCTCCGTTGATGGTAGGGCCCGACTTGAGTGGCGCTTGGGATAGACCTGCACATACGGTTCTCAGAGCATTTATATTTTTGATTGTGCTCATTTGATCTTAAGCCACACTACACGTTAAATCGAGACGCACATAAATCGTTCAACTTAGCCAAATTTCAACTCAATTCTTTCCAGCTAATAGAACTTTCTACTTAGGTGCGGTTTGCCGGCCTGCATTTCATATAGATAAATTTTTTTCAATTCTTGTATTGCATCACACATGAAGATTGCGAGGATTCACTGTAAGTCTTCTAACTGGGCATTCATCATAGTTTTCCACGTGTATCGGCTTTTTCCGAATTTCTCCCTCTTATTTTATCACATAATTCTAAAAGGAAATTGGAACTGGACGGTAGACGTGTATTTGTGCTCATTTAAATTCTTCAGTGATCACCTAATAAAAATTGAGACTGCTAAATATAGCCGATTTCAAAATAACCCATAAAATCAAGAATTTCTGCGGGAGAGCAACCCCGACCTTGGATGTTTCTATTTTTCTGAGTGAGCGAGAGACGACACTTAAGGCTAGAGCCCAAATCCGAAATTTTAGCTCGCTAAATTTTTGCCAAGATTGATTTATCACCAACTAAAATTAGAAAGATAATAGCTGAACTCTTACCGATTCATTCTGTGCGTTGGTGAACCTGGGGTTTGAATTGTGTTTGCATTGGTGTGCGTGAACCGATTTCAAGATCAATAGCCGTACATTTGATAAAATTTCTCTTGACTATCCCGTGCAATCATCTCTCCTCTTTTCTTGATAATGGAACTCTTGTATAAAAACTCATACAAACCCAACCCCTCATTCCTTTCAACTCTTTCAGAAATGACCGAGAATCCATCAGAACTATACTATGAAAACGAATTCGTATCGGTTAGACCCAAAACACCTCCTCCAAAAGACTCTCAACCACCATCTCTTTTTACCAATCCGATCTGCTTCATGAATTACAATCCTCTGTTTTCGGACCTGACAAATCAACAACCGATTGAGGTCTCCACTTCTTCATATATCAATCCTCTCTACGCCGATAATGCAATCCATCCATCATATTCGGTGAATATCAATCCATCATTCCTGGGAGATGACAACCACATTATCGAATTGAACACTTCTTTACCTTGTCCTTCGACCCTGCCCTGGAACATTAATGAACAATCATCTTGAATTGACCACGACAACCCCCTTTACAGAGATGACAATCATACAGAGGATCGGACTGACTACATAGAAACACATGAACCCTGTATGCTGACTCCACTATACCAAGATCCGACCACTCATGATCAAAGGAATAAATTTTACTCGGACCAACTCCACATGTCTGGATCGTATGAGCAGCCGCCTTCCATGATTATTGAGGAGATATTTTCTGAAATTAATGATCATATATTGGATATTCCAAGAAATTCTCCTCTCAGCACAAACGAGAAAATGGAAGATGAAATTATCGAACACACACCGACTGCTCCCATGATTGATCATGAATCGAATTTTGAGGATGATATTTCGAGGATAAATAAGAGATTCAATTCAATAGAGGATAGATTTCAAAAATTCACTGACCGATTAATCGCATTCTATGGTGGCTCGGACATTAAAATAAATGAGGAATGATTGGATCTGAGATTGAAAATTCTGAGGATATTCAGGGACCTAGGGACAATTCTGACAATTTCACTTCTACATATTACTCCCCTTGAAATGACTATGCCGCGGACTATCGCTCTGAATATCAAGGCCCCTTTTCATCTGAAGAACACACCACACCCCCCACCACACAGAAAATACTAAAAAAATGGAAATATTTGAAAACCACAAAAAAATTGAAAATCCAGAAAATTTCAAAAAATTGAGACTGAAGACGATCTGAGAATTTGGATCCAACTATACGGGAAGCACTCGGAAAGAAACTGATTTTTGAACTTCCCTTTCTACAGGCCATTGAACACTTCCCCGACCTTAAAAGATTTTTAATGGAAAAATTAACTAAGAAAAAGTCGGGAAGGATTAGAACCAAGATCGAGAGACATATCTTGTCAATAGCCTCCTCCTTGGTGTTGAGGAGAAAAACCAAGAGCCGCATAGTGAAGCGGTTGCCCAGATTTGACTGTGAAATCAAAGACACAATTTTCACCCATGCTCGGATTGATGACGATTCACCGATCAATATCCTCCCGACCTCTGTATTCCATGAACTCAAACTTAGACCGATTCGGAAGAAACGAGAGATTGTTCAATTGGCGGATCGATCTATAAAGCGGTCGAGAGGAATCATTTCTGTCATCATGAAATTCTAAGGTGCTCCGCTCAAAGTAGAATTCACGATCATTGATATTGAGCATCAAGGAGAATTCACCCAGTCTCCAATCATTCTCGGAAAGCCATTCTTGGCATTGGCCAAGGTAATTATTGATTGTGAGACTCGGGAAATCAATTTCATAGCATTGGAAGCACTTAGATCTGACCCTGTCTTTGAGGAAACACGATCTTCTGAGGAAACCCACGAAGTCCCCGACAACCGTAACCATGAAGCGGTAGAAGAGCCCTACCCTGCTACGACACCAGAGATAGCGGTTGTTGATGAAACTATTGGTTTAGATACTCTCCCCAGTATTTCAATTCCCGCGGATCTCAAAATAGACAAATCCTTCTACTACGATCCTGAGACATACGCATGGTCGCACCCTGGAGCGACTTTCTCTGAATACCTGGACCAAATCATCCCAAATCGAGAGTGCTCAAACATTCAGGAGACTAAGAATAAACAAACAAAACGCAAACCGACCAAGGAGAAGAACTCTAATGGCTATTCATCTGGATACTCAAGTGAACCGACACCTTCACGAAAAAAGAAAAAGAGAGTAACCTTTTACCTTTCGTAAGAGGAATCAGCTGATGATCCCTCATCAGGTCCGGAAAAGGTAGTCTACATGAGTGAAGTCTGTTCGACAGCTCTAAAGCCATATCTTCGCAAGGATCCAAAATTCAATCTCCGTTGGACAACTCCCATTCTTAACTACTATTCATCCAAAGCTGATGCTCCTGACCTCTTCAAGTACACTGGAATTATTTCGTATGAGTTGACTGAAACCAGTGCTTCTGAGTATTCATCCGAGGACAAACCAGTTGACCCCAAGAAGGAACGAATTCTGAGAAATCAACTGAAGAAACAAAAAGACCATAATACTTGGAGTATGTCCACTTTCAAATACTACTCCTCTGAGGATAACTCTGATGATGGATATCTTTCTTCTGACTCAAACACTTCATCTATTATCCATCATGATTTTTCTGAGGATGACACTGATCATAGTTGGGAATTATATGCTTCATCTCCATCCCATCATTACGATCTCCCACCACAGGCTTACAAAAAGATCAGCCGAAAACCGCCTTAATCATCGGCTACCCACCCTCCCTTCCGACCACATCGGTCTCCTTGTATAGCTTGTTCCTCTACTTAGGCCAAGGCCTAAGTATAGTGGGGCGGACCGATGCCATCTGTACATACCATTCTTCTCCTATCTCCCGATCGCTCCATTTCCTCCCTTCTTCCATACTTAGGCTGACCAGAGCCTAAGTATAGGGGGAACCGACATTCACCTGTATATACTCTCCTCATATCCCGACCACTTCATTTTTCTTTGCATTTTCACTCCCTTACACTTAGTCTGAGCTATGTCTTCCTTCCGCTTCTTGTGCTCTGAGGACACATCACTCGCTAAGTATAGGGGGGTATGTATATACTTCGTATATATTTTACCCATATCTCGTACTTTCGCGTAAGTCTATATGTATTTACGGGGTGGGTATTAACTTGAAAAAAAAAGAGAAAAGAGAAAAAGAAAAAAAAAGAAAAAAAGGGTTTTGCTACTATCACTAACCGTGCCCAAAAGTTTTTGAAAAAAAAACATGGCTTCTTATTTGCAAAAAAAAAACAATACATCAAAAAAAATCCCTTGCATAAAAAAATGTGTCTGCATTTCACACACCTGCACTTCATCCAGCATCACATGCATTTGCATCTATGAAAAGTCATTGGGTTATGAACCAAGTTATGAGGCGAAACCGAGAGTGGTCTGTACTTAACCTTAATCCACCTAATTTTCAGAGGAACTTCACCGAGAAATAGGATTTTAAGAGCTTCAGGTCTTTTGACTTAATTCTTTAAGTTCCACATGACAATGTGCAGCGTTTGACTCTTAGTGTCTAACCTGGTCTCTTCATTCTTAGTACAACTCTGGAATGTGGAATTAATTTGTACTCTCGCACTATGCACTTAGCTCAACCCAAACGGGATGTTGGAAGACTGTGTGAGTCTCTTTTCTGGTAGCGTGGAAATCTAAAGACTGGAGTACGGGTTGAAATAAAGCTTCGAAAAGGGATGGACGGCTGGGCACAATTTTTCTAAGACCCCAAAAAAATGTACGGAACAAAAAGATTCTATATCTGTAGGGGAACAACAAGATCCAAGCAGAACCCCCAAAAATTCCAAATACAAAGAAGCAACTACCAAATAAAATCCGACCAAAAAGGTCCAAGCTTCAAGAAAACCTGCAGATCTTGGTGGAGACTCGGCTACACTGGCCATCTTCACAAGGAGAGGTGACTACACTGGCCACCCTCCAGTTCTTTTCCCCTTCTTCTATCTTCTCCCTCATTCGATTGTGAACACAGCGCGACAGACCTTAGAAGGAAATACCTGACTCCCCGAGGATGAGTTACTGGAGAGGAGAGGAGCATGGTAGTCAGGCATTCTGGATGGGAAGAGCTAAAACCTTTCACACACATGAGTCGGTTATTCAATGTTCATAGGGTGTACTTTGGGAAGAGGATTGATCTAAGATGACTTTTGAGCCGAAACTATGACAATGATGTGTAGAACTTGAGGGTTGTTGATTTTAAAATTCTAAGTCTCACAGAAGTTCCGCCACACTATTAATCCAAAGGTCGAGTTTAGTTTCATTTTCACCTTCAGCTCATGGTCTTGGTATGGAACCCAATCTCATTTCACTTCATGGCATTTCTTTTTGATGCTCAGGGACGAGCATGATTTAAGTATAGGGGGATGATGAATCTCGGATTCATCACTCTAAGTCTCATTTATTAAGCTCAAATCCCTCAAAATTAACATCATTTCTGTATCTATTTTGTATAATTAGCATTCATGCATGTTTTCATAAGAATGGCATTTTATCCATAATTTCTGCACAAAATAAGAAGCCAAAAATCCAAGCCAAAGTTGACCTCTAAGTAGCCTAATTTCCCAGATTTTTAACTCCTTCATGCTAACTCCGAATGACACAAAACCACCTCCACTGTGTGTTTATCACTAACAAGAATAAATAAAAAATACAGAAAAATCACTAACCCTGTTAAGTGGATCAAAAACCCTAACCCTAGTTTCAGGATTGGCGGACTAAAAACCCCATATCTTCCCCATCCAGTGTCCGATTGGATGCTACTCACTTTTGAACTAATGCACATTCAATTACCTTCAAAACAAGACCAAGTTCAAGTGAATCGGAGCTCGTATGTGAAAGTTGGGTTTTGGGCCTCTTTTGTACATTGTATATTTTAGCGGTTTTCTGACCTATATTTTATATACATATTCTTTTTATTAATAAAAATCCAAAAAATTAGATTTAGATGTCTTTTATTTATCTTTGATTTCTCTATATTTTTCCGAATTTTTATCTTGTTTAAAAATGACAAAAAAATAGAAAATCCAAAAAATCAAGGTATTCTATGTACATGGGATACCCCAAAAATTTACTTTTTACATTTGACCGATTTTGGCTTTGATGTCTTCATGAAAGTTGTAGATCTCGTCGAGACGAGCATTTTTCGTGAAGGAACTTTTTCGATCTGAGGTTGTTTACTATTTCTTTTTGATTTTATAAAGTATTTAATTTTTGATTTTTCTGGTGTTGACACGTGGCAGCCCCAGAGGCCGCCACATGTCAGCGTTTTTTGGGCTTTTCTTTATTCGTTTTTATTAAAAAAAATTAATATTAGCGGCCGCACGTGCCCTACACGTGCCTCACCCCACTCTCTTTCCCCCGCCACGTGGAGCCTCCACGGCCGTTCGATCAGCGGCCGATCGAACGGCCGCGTTGCCTCGTCTTCCTCCCAACGCCCTCCTCCGAAACCTCTGCCGCCGCCTCCGCTAACTTCGCAACCGCCGCACCTGCCCTCTCCAGTCGTCGCCCCGCTATCCTCGCAACGGTCAACCTACTCCCGTTCATCATGCAACTCCATCGCCGACTCCCTCACCGATCGCTCGTCCTTCGTGCCCTATTTAAAAGCCTCGACCACCCCCAGTCCAAGGCATCCGCCAATCAGCACCTCAAATCGTTTTGCGGCGGTGACAGCGCCCCGATCTCCCTTCTCCGGTGAGATCCGAGGGTCGATCGACCCTCGTCGCAGCGCCGCACCTCCGGCGTACTGCTTAGCTCCGATTTCTCGTCGAGCCTACTATCACCGCCATCGCCGTCTACGCCCCACCACGACTCCGCCATCGCCGTTCATCTTCTACGACATCAAGCTTCGTCCCCAATGCCACCAGCCTACGTCTCCAGCAACGACGTTCATCTTCAACGACCATCGACCACCAACTTCAACTTCGTCGCGCCACCGACCTCGACTCCATCTTCCAGCTGCTCCAGAAGCTTCGACAACGACGACGCCTCGTTCAACTTCGTCGCCTCGAGTCAGCTACTCCGCCGACGTCCACGACAACTCCGCCGACTCGAGCCCAACGCGACCTTCGTCTTCACCTCCTCCGCAACATCGGAGATCCGCCCTCACGCGCCACCGCTTCGACAACGCACCGCCGACCCGCCACCAACCTCGCCACAGCAGCGGGCACCTCCGCCTCTTGCGCCGACGACCTCCAACGTCATCATCGACCAGCAGCTCGACTCTCGCAGGAGGCCCGCACCAGTCGCTGCCCCACCGCCTCTCGCCACCGGAAGTGCGGCCCGAGGCCCTCTCACGTGTGGAGCACGTGCGGAGGGAGCATCTCCGACGTCCCTTCATCTCCAGGGGTAACGTCATCTGCACGTGACCCGCTGGGTCAATTGCAGTCAAGTCCCCAAAAGACCCTTTATTCACACTCCGGTCCAAGAACAGAGGGCACGTGCTGCGCACGTGCCCCTCTGAATATTTTGCAGAAAAAACCCCCTGGATATTGGTAATAACACGTAGGTCCCCTCTGCACTTTTTATTATTTATTTTATTTATTATTTTTGCATTTACAACCCTATGTTCCTCATTAATTTTGAATCTCTTTTCTACATTATTTTATTTATTCAAAAATTGCATGATGTTCCTCACTTAATTCTCTACATCGGGACATATTGTGGATATTTTTGTGATCAGTGATTGATTAATAATTAATTGTTTGGTGGAAATTAGCATATTTTGCCCAATTTGCTCTCTAAAATTCATAGTTGATTAACCATTTCTCTAAAAATCCCCGAAAAATCACGTAGTGGAGAGTTAATTGTGTTTAACATCGTGCCCAAAAAGATTTGCATTTGCATGCATAAATTGCCTTGTAAAAATCATTTTGCATATTTCAGTATTTAATTTTTAATAGGTATTCAACCCCACATTTTCGAGGTCTAGGATTTTTCTGAGATCCATCACCTAGTGATAGATCTTAGATAATTTTATTTCTTGAAAATCAGTAGGTTTAATATTTGTTATAATTAAGTATTGAAAATCATTCTGTTTGTATTTTAAAAATTCATAAAAAAATTCATATTGCATCCTAAAATTCCAAAAAAAATTACAATGCACTCATTTCATCATATCTTACATTGTGGCCAAGTTTCATATTTTTCGGACATCGTTTGATTGAAATTTACATTTTAGTCCCTAAAATAGGCCAAAAGTGCATTTTGCATCCCTTATTGCATTAAAAAATTCCAAAAATAAACCGCATCGAAAACCTAACACGAACTTAGATTGACATAATTTTAGGTTGTTCCTTTGCCTCCTTGTGATCGACCTTGGGACTTACCCAAGTAAAATAAACATAAAACCACGTGATTGAAATTAAATAAAAATTTGTGGTTATTTCTGGACCGTTTTCGATCGCCGCCTACAACGAACGATATTTATTTTTAGCACGAACAAAGATAAAAACAACACCTTAACCTAGCGGACATCGGACCCGTCAAGGACCACGTGGTCGGATTGGCCGTGGTCGTGGATAACAGTGCACTTATTGTCGTCGGATTGACACATGCTACTCTAAGCATGGTTTCCCAGTATCTGCCCGTGCAACAGAACAGATACAGCATCATGGTGCTACGTCAGCATTGGATCCACGATATGAAGACCTAGTGTCTCGTCTACGTGATATCATGCCACCAGCCTGTACTCCTCCACCAGTTTCAGAGAGCAGCTTGGACGTTGCTGCTAGTGCAGAAGCTAGTTCCTCAGGTAGTGCTCATACTTCTGCTTTCTACCAGGGTTTACGAACCTCAGAATGGATTATAGATTCAGGTGCCACACATCATTTATGTGGAGATAAACACCAACTCACATCATACAGGGAAGTTTCCCCAGGAAGGACCGTCGTCATAGCAGATGGGACTCATTCTCCCATCACAGGACATGGACAGATCGCCTTAACACCTTTCATGCAGTTGCAAAATGTACTCCGTGCTCCTAATTTCTCAATGAATTTACTGTCATTTAGTCAGATTACTAAGGATCTACATTGTCGAGCAATATTTGACCCATCATCTCTTGTGTTTCAGGACATTCTCACGGGCAACGTGATTGGACATGGCTGTGAGCAAGGCGGGCTGTATCGACTGGTCCATACACCTTACGCTGGAGCACCATCCCATTCCACTGGACCTATCTCTCCTTACTTATGGCATCTGCGCTTTGGTCATCTTCCGTTTCAGAAACTGCGTCAAGTCCTTCCTCGGATCTCACCCTGTTCGTTGTTCGATTGTGAAGCTTGTCAATTAGGAAAGCATCATCGGTCTGTTTTCCCTAGCCGTCAGAGTCGGAGCAGTAGCTCTCCATTTGAGTTTTTTCATATTGATATTTGGGGTCCAAGTCGTGTTTCAGATCATCAGGGACACATGTTCTATTTAGTTGCTGTGGATGATTTCAGTCGTTTGTCTTGGGTTTTTCTGTTAAAGAATAAATCTGAAGCGGGCATCACTATTATGAATTTTATTAAAGAAGTGCAGAGTTTTTTTTCTGTTTCTATCAAGATTGTGAGAACTGATAATGCTCTTGAATTCTGTACTCGAACATTATCTCAGTTTCTTTCATTCCATGACATTCTTCATCAAACGTCTTGTGCCTACACGTCCCAACAGAATGGTGTTGCGGAAAGAAAACACCGCCACTTTTTTGATGTCATTCGTACGCTTGTCCAGAGTAGTGCTCCACACTCATTCCGGGGTGATGCGGTTCTTACTGCATGTTATCTCATTAACCGCATGCTCTCGTCTGTGTTGGGGGAGAAGATACCTTTCTCCCTCGTTTTTCCTAACAAGGAGTTGTTTTCCCTAACTCCATGTGTCTTTGGGTCTGTGGCATTCGTTCA
Source organism: Ottelia alismoides (assembly GCA_037367405.1). NCBI lineage: Eukaryota > Viridiplantae > Streptophyta > Magnoliopsida > Alismatales > Hydrocharitaceae > Ottelia > Ottelia alismoides. The sequence continues at coordinate 152,391 of JAZKJV010005760.1, forward strand.
CCAGTTTTCTCCAGGGGTTGACAAGCTCTCTCCTAGGGCTGTCAAATGTGTTTTTGTCGGGTATTCCAGGACTCAAAAGGGGTATCGTTGCTATGATCCGTTGCGTCGGAAATATTATGTCAGTGCAAATGTCACGTTTTTTGAGTCAGTCGTGTTTTTCTCTCCTACATGTGACAGGTTGGTGCCATCAGATATAAATAATGAAATCTATATTCCTCCTCCACCCTTGTATGCGCCACAACAAGCTCCTACATCTCTACCACCGTCATCCCCATCACCACCACCATCTCCACACCGCCACCACCTCTACCACCTCCTACATCTTTGGTTCCTCCTCTACCTCGCCACTACATTCGACGACCAACCCCTTCTCATGATCATGGTCAATTATCAAACATGCCTCAGGTTTGTTCTGATAACATTATTTCTAATGATGGGACTGACGACATTTCTCAGCAGGAACAGGCAGGGGATAACATGGATGTTGGTACAACTGATGCAGATGATTTGCCGATTGCACTGAGGAAGCAGAAGAGGTCATGTGCGTCATATCTGATTGCTTCTCATGTTACCTTTGAGCATCTGGTAAGAGATTTCAGGACATTTGTAGGTGCTTTATCTGCTGTGAATATTCCAAGGACTCACCGGGAAGCATTAACTGATAGTAGATGGTGTCTGGCCATGGAGGAAGAGATGGTTGCCCTTCAGTCGAGAGGTACTTGGAGTCTTGTTCCTAGCTCCTACTGGGACATCTATTGTGAGTTGCAAGTAGGTGTTTACGGTGAAGCATAATGCCGATGGTAGTATTGATAGGTACAAGGCTCGACTGGTTGCTCAGGGCTTTACTCAAACGTATGGGTTAGATTATCTTGACACGTTTTCTCATGTTGCTCGACACTCTACCTTACAGATTCTTTTATCTATTGCTGTGATTCGAGATTGGCCCTTTGATGAATCTCGTATCATCATGCTAAAAGTCTCATCTTAAAACCCTGGCTTAATCAAACCAATAAAAATCTCTATTAATTCATTATTTTTATCTTATCTGATTTGTGTATAACTAACCCTTAATTATTTGTATTTAATTTTCTTTATTTTTCTTGTAATTATTTATCATGAAAAACCCTAAAAATTGGGCTAATTAATTGTCTATAATTCACTGACCATTAAAATGACTAAAAATACAAAAATATCTCAAAATCAAAAAGCTGGTATTTTTAGCCCTTTAAAAATACCCCCTGTTAGAGTTATTAGATTTACATTTATGTTTATAACCCTTCGGGTTGCGTAACCTCCCGTGACCCTTCGGGTTCCGTAACCCCTCGTGACCCTTCGAGTTCCGTAACCCCCGTGACCCTTCGGGTTCCATAACCCTTGTACTCTCTAGGGTTTTCTCTCTATATAAGAGACCCTAGCTCTATGGAATAAACATCTCATTCATCTCTCTTCTCAACATGGTATCAGAGCAACGGTCCTCGACCGAAGTCGAATACCCTAAATCCGCCGCCGCCACCAGCCCTCTCTCCGCCGACAAGGAGAGAGGGCTAGACCTCTTGTATCTCTTGTGGATTCCATGGTCTCGCGCAAGTCGATCCGAGCCCCCAGCAGCACCAACTGCCACCTCCAGCGACACCTAAAGTGCCGCCCGAGGTTCCAGTAGCTGAACCTGCACCTTCTACGTCGTCGGCATCGCCTGGAGCCCCCCATTCTTCAACAGCCCCTACTTCACTAAAATCATCTGTCTTCATCGAGCATCGACTTCTTCGTCAGAGCGTATACTTCTTCTATGGTTCCGTAACCCCCCGTGACCCTTCGGGTTCCATAACCCTTGTACTCTCTATGGTTTTCTCTCTATATAAGAGACCCTAACTCTATGGAATATCATCCCATTCATTCCTCTTCTCAACACCCTCAAAAATATTTTTTCTACAAATGATCTCTTTTGGCTTTTTGTCCAACATGAAAGTTGTAGATCTCGTCGAGACGAGTAACTTTCATGTTTTGACTTTTTCCTAATTTTACCTCTAACTATTTCTTTTTTATTTTTCTTTGTATTTACAATTTTGATTTTTCTGATTGGGTCACGTGGCGCTCTCTGGAACCGCCACGTGGCTGCTCCTCCTTCCGCCACCCGGTGGCCTCCTGGTCCGTCTGATCCACTCGCCCCCGACTCCATCTCAACCGTCTATCTCCGTCCCAGCGCCCACCGTCCGATCCTACCCCAGATCTGATCTCGTCCGCTCCTTCCCGCCTTTATAACAGCCGCCCGATCTTATTATATCCAACGGTTCACCACGCTCCACGTCGCTCTCAATCTCAGCCACATGATGCTCTCTCATCCTTTGGTCCTTAACACACCACGACACCCCGCTCTCTCTCACCGTTGGATCCCCCCCATCTTCTAATCTCAGCCGCTCCTTCGCGCCCTAACACCAGCCGTTCGATCAGATCCTCGGATCTGATCACATCCCTCCACCATCGCAACCCTCCTGACTGTTGAATCATACGATCCAACGATCGACAACCCTTCGTCATCCTCCAGCTCCCTCTCTCCCAGGCGTTACGCCTCGCGAACCCACCGCCCCCTTCCTTTTTTAGCACTCGCTTCCGACCACCTCGCTCACTCCTAACGGTCACACCACGAAGCCCTGCCCCCTGCCATCCTCGCGCGACCTCCATCACTCACTGCCATTACTCTCTTGACATTAAACCTCGATTACAAAACGCTTCGTCACCACATAACAACTACCCTCCTCTTCCTATAAAAGCCTTCCTCCGCCACCGACAAATCCCATCCACCATTAGAGGGCCTCCTACCTAGCTTCGGCCGCCCTCCGGTGACAGCGGAGGGCTGGCTTTGAGAGGCGATCATGGTCTGAGTACCCCGGTGTGATCCGTGGTCTCCGGCCACGTCGCGGTTGCCAATGGCGCGCCGCTGAGCTCCGTGCCATGACCGGGCACGCTGGGCGACGACCTAGAGCTCCGATGGAGCTCACCCCCAGGTCAATTCCCCCGCTAAACACCTGGCTCCGGCCAGGTACCTGCACCTTTATTTCTCTTTTAATTTCTTGCAATTTTTCCAATCACCTCCGGTCGATTCACCCTTACCTGATCACCTCACGATATCCACCCGACCACCAGCATCCTCGCCAACCCCCTCCGACAGCACCTTCCCTTCTCCACAACCCCGTCACTCTCCGCCATCTCCTCCTCTGCTCCGACGGAGAAGGAGTTCTTGGTCCCCCGCTCCGACAACCTCCCTGGGACTCCATTTCACTCACTTTGCGCGCACTGCACGCTTCGGCTTTGACTAACTCGTGCAGGATCTTGATTTGCCGGAGATAGCGTCGAAGCTCCTTCGAGCTATTCTCTTTATCCGTGCTCTGAATTGGTGATTGTTTTTATTGTTGGGATTAAAATGACTCTGATTATATTTTTCTATTATGTTGCTCATATTTTTAGGGCATAGTTGTAAATTGTTGTCTGCATATAAGTTCTCTTGCATTTCAATCATGCATCCTTCTACAATTACATAAAAATCAACTAAAAATAGCATACATCATAGTGTTTCATTGTAATTAGCATAGTGCATCTTGCAGACCTGAAATTAAGAATTTATTCACACATGTGCTTCATGAATCAAAATTTGATAAATAGATTAAGTAGCTGTGTCCTTGTGTTCGACCTTGGTAGACTTGCCAAGTATAAATACTCCACAACATTCAAACGATTGTGGTTTTTGCTGAACCGAATTTGCCTCCTATACTACAACAATTTAAGATTATTAAAGAGGCAAATTTCACGATCATCACCCCCGTTTCAATTAGATGTCAAAAATGCTTTTTTATGTGGTGATCTTTAGGAAGAAGTTTACATGCAGCAACCACTTGGGTTTACTACTGAGGGGGAGTGTGGACAGGTATGCATGCTTCATAAGGCGATCTATGGCCTAAAGCAGAGCCCAAGAGCTTGGTTCCAGAAGCTCTCAGATTTGTTTGAGAAGCAAGGGTTCAAAAGGTCAAATGCAGACCATTCGCTCTTTGTACAGAGGACATCCAGAGGTATGACTGTCATTATGGTGTATGTTGACGATATACTCATTACAGGAGATGATATGCAGGGAATAAAAATAGCAAAAGAATTCTTGGGCCGTGAATTCTTTACCAAGGATATAGGAGTACTGAGATATTTCCTTGGATTGGAGTTTGCTAGAAATGAACAAGGACTTGTGATGACTCAGAGGAAATATGTCACTGGCTTGCTAAGTGACACATGTATGCTTGGGTGTCGACATGCTTCTACACCATTGGATCCAAGCATGAAGATGCATGATGATGATACTGAGGAGGTTGACAAAAGAAGGTACAGAGAACTGGTAGGGAGGCTTCTTTATGTTACTATTACCAGACAAGATATTACATTTGCAGTAAATAAAGTGAGCCAGTTTATGGAGCAACCTCGCCAGGTACACATGGACGCCATACATATGATACTAAGGTACCTTAAGTCATCTCCGGGTGCAGGATTGATGTTTAGAAAGAAGAGCACTATTACTATCTCAGCATGTGCAGATGCAGACTATGCAGGGTGCCCGAAGGATAGAAAGTCTACATCAGGCTTTGCTATATTCGTTGGGGAGTCACTTTTCTCATGGACAAGCAAGAAGAAATAGTAGTTGCGAGATCTAGTGCTGAATCGGAGTATAGAGCTATGGCCCAAGCATGTGCAGAAGTGATGTGGGTTCGCACAGTTCTGACAGATGTACATATAGATGTTCCTCTTCCCATGTCACTAGAATGTGACAATCAGGCTGCATTATTCATTGCAAACAACCCTGCATTTCACGAGAGGACGAAGCACATTGAGGTGGATTGCCATTATATCCGTGATATGATCCAGAATGGTTTCATTTCTACAACCCATGTCAGCTCAGGAGATCAAACGACATATATTCTTACCAAAGCTTTACTTCAGGGTTCCTTCCAGAAGTGCCTATCCAAGATGAGCATGATAAATATCTATGCTCCATCTTGAGGGGGAGTGTAGAAGTTTAGTTTATGTTTCTGTATCTTATATTTATTGTTCTTTTCGTTTGTCTACCATATGTAATTTGCCCATAGACCTCTCCCTATACAAGAGAGTCTAGGGCTCAAGGAATAAACACAACGCTTATTTTTCCCAGCAGGTAAAAATAAGGTCGAGTGCAAAGCAAATAAACAAAAAGTTAAAAAAAACATGAGGCGTGTGCCTCGGGGCAGTTCTGTCGTGCCTCGAGGCGCTGCTTTTTAAACAACGCTGGTGTTAAAGATCAAAGATTGAGGAGCAAAATCACATTAGGAATCGTGCCCAGAAAAATACGAATGATGGGGAAAATCCGAGGAGGTGGTCAGCGAGGTTTAATAGGCGTAGGGGAGCAACATGCCAATTGACCGACGGATCAACCAAGGTCCCGCTCCCATTGGGCCACGCCAGACGCTGCACAACAAAACATAAATAAAATGTAAAATTAAGTCAAAATGACATAATAAATGATCTTATTGATTTTTGGTTAAAATAAAAAAGTATTAATTATTTTATGCAGTATTTTATGGTGATTTTTATTTATTTTTCGAGTTTATTTATTATGTGTTTCTTTTTATTGGTACAAGTATAGGTATATTTACATGTATAATGAGTATTTTATTTTCTATTTTAGATTTTATTAATTTCTATACATAATTTTTATATTGATAACTTATTTTAATATATTTTTCTGATGTTATCTGTTAACTTAAATAAATATGTATATTTATTATGGGAAATTATCTAATGAGCCACGTGCCCATTAGAGCTGTAATGAGCACACTCACTTTTCACCAATATTTTCTATCATTTTGAGTTCAATGCTTATTTATTTGCAAGTATTATATCATATTCTTACTATTAGTAACGATCTTCATATAAAGAAAACCTTAGATTTACAGGAAGTGGTCATTAGTAAGAATAAAAATGGCACTAGTAATACGGATAATAATACAATCATTTTGTATGAATTTAAGGTTTCTTTATATGAAAATTGTTGGAGTATAAGTTCTATGTGTCATATGTATGGGAGATGGGTAAATGGATCTCTCCATGATCCATTTACCCCATCCAAGAGTTTAGTCCCACATCTACCAGTAGTGGGACTTGGAGGCTATATAAGGAGCCCCAGACCTCCTGTATCCATTGAGAAAGTCAATAGACAAACACGGCCCTTTGAGACCTTCTCCCGTGGTTTCATCCCGCTCCTCACGGAGTAGGGTTCCATGTAAAATCCCGTTGTTCTTATTTTCTTTATCTTTTTCTATGTTTTCGCTTCCGCTTCCTATTTTCTAACATGGTATCAGAGCGGGTTCGATTCTCGAGGATTTTTTTATTTTTTGTTTATGTTCTCTGAGATTCGATTTTTTGAGCATGTGATTCTTGGAAGGAGATTATTGGTGTTCGGGGTTTCTTTCGTTCAAAATTCGGATTTCTTCCCGAAACCCTAATCTCTGTTCATATGCTGGACTCCTACCGCATCTTCAGTCTTAGGTAGATTCCAGCATGTTCCAGGCTGGGCATCGGCGTGCCCTAGCCCTCCAAATCGGAGCAACAACGTTCTTGAATCCAGCACCATCTAGCCCAAGTTCCAAACCGATGGCGAACCCCATGCCAAACGGCATCGCTGCATCTCCTTCCAGCCTCCAAGCGTTGTCAACATCCAGGTGCTTCTCATTCTTAAGGCCAGAAGGAACTCGACATCCAGCGGCGGTACAGATCTTGCCGCAGCGACCCTCCAGGCGATAACCCATCCAAGCAACGACGCCTCCTGCATCTCCAGGCGCCCACCCCACGCATCCAGGCGATGCCTCTTCAGGTCGCGAGAACCATCGATCTCGATATCCCCTGCGTGCTATGGCACCAGCTTCAGGCGACGGCACAACCCCCCTGGAGGAGTATTGCGGCATTGCTCTAGGAGGAGCATCTTGAGAGGCGCATCTCCATGAGCGCTCGATCCAATCGCCGATTGCGCAGAGAAGGAGAAACCCTCCTGAAGAGTTTTCTTGAAGATGTCGATTCAATTATTCTTGAAGACCTATGGCGGCTCTGGCGGCACCTTTTTTGAAGAACTGCCATAGGCGGCGTCCTGCTCTCGAAGAGCTGGCGGCGCGCGGCAAGTACAGGAAGCCCCTAGCGGGGGGCGGCAGTCGTGATGGGGTTTCCCATCTTGGGAACCCTAAGTGGCTGGTTTGCTTATAAAAAAGGAGGTGCTTTATTTTGGCCCGGTTTGGCCGCGTATAAAAGGAAAAAAAAGGGGTTGCAAGTTCTCGAAAAAAAAGGAAAAAAAAGAGAAGAAGAAAGAGGTGCGTACAAGAAAAAACCGTACACAAGAAAAAAACGTAAAAAAAGAGAGAGATACGGTTATAAAAAAATGAATGGTTTTAAAAAATGAAATGATTTGAGAAGCCGATAAAAAATGTGACCGAATTCAGCATTTGTATTGTTTTTTTTCTCCCCACATTTATGCATCTTTGTTGTCTTCTCCCAACTTTGTCAATGTGTCTGTTTTCCGACAAGTATGGGAGAAAGGGGGAGTATGGTGTAGAGTCACATGTCCTGTTGCAGATTCAAATGTCAGATTTCAGGCCAACCAGTTGTTCATGCACTCCTTGTTGAGAGGCCCATTTTTGAGATCTCCAGAGAGAGACTCAATTTTTCAGACACGCATATGTGTGCGGTCATTTTCAGATGAGCACGTGTTTGCCATCTTTTGTAGTGGTCCCCATCTTTTCTTATTGTTTCGGCCAGAGTTTTCATGTAAGCCATAGGGACTCCAGAGTAGAGGACCATTCCCTATGCCATGTTGGCAAGGGTTTTCATGTGGTATCATAGGTACACCGGAGCAGTGTGCCATTCTCTGTGCCAGATGGGAGAGACCCAGTTCTTCGACGAGGAGACTATTTTAGACTCCATTCTCCAGCGACCGTGGACTCCGAGGAGGATTGCACTTCCACGGCCTTTTTCAGTTAGGCCCTTTTTTCAAAGATAGAGCAGTTGTCCACATTATTGTGACGGGCCAGAGTACTCCGACGAGGAGACTCATTTCAGTTGCAGTGACTCTGACAGGGGCAGTTCAGAGCACATGCTCTCCGAAGAGGAGATTCAACAGACTCACACTCCAGCCCGTTCGTCTTCCTAACCTGCACGGCATGAGAAGCAACGTCCTCGACAACAGCAGTTGTGCGCGTTGGGTTGATATTGTTCGTAGTGTCTTGTAGCGTGAGTTGAGTTTCTTTCTGTTTGTCCAAGTTGAACATTGCATGCTCCAGCTTGAGGGGGAGTGTTGGAGTATAAGTTGTATGCGTCATATGTATGGGAGATGGGTATATGGATCTCTCCAGGATCCATTTACCCCATCCAAGAGTTTAGTCCCACATCTACCAGTGGTGGGACTTGGAGGCTCTGTGGAAGCTATATAAGGAGCCCCAGACCTCATGTATCCATTGAGAAAGTCAATAGACAAACACGACCTTTGAGGCCTTCTCCCGTGATTTCATCCCGCTCCTCACGGAGTAGGGTTCCGCGTAAAATCCCGTTGTTCTTATTTTCTTTATCTTTTTCCATGTTTCCGCTTCCGCTTCCTATTTTCTAGCAAAAATAGTTACTAGTAATAAGAATATGATATAACACTTGTAAATAAATAAGCATTGAACTCAAAATGATAGAAAATATTGGTAAAAAATGACTGTGCATATTACAAATCTAATAGGCACAGGGCTCATTGGATAATTTCCCTATTTATTATATAGGTAGAGATAGGTATGATTCATCTATTATAGTATATTTATTTATTTTAATGTATTTTTAATTATTTTATTTTGTTTTAATTTTGTGCATGTTTTTTAATAATATTTACAAAATTATAAAAGTATAATACAATGAAAATATAAAGAATAAATACAATGAATATTTTATTTTGGTATGAGGGCTCAAAATCTAGCTTTTGCATCTTAACTCCAAAGTAAATGAAACCATCTTTATTAGATAGATAATTTAATTTTAGGAACAATAAAGGTGAGTTGGTGAATTTTGAGTTCATATGGAGAAGATACATGTCTGGAACATTTTCTTTGTGGCTTTTTATTCTGAATGTCTAGGGCACACTGTGCAGTTTTTTTACATGAAATAAATTTTGTATTTTTCTTTGTATTTTTATCTACATGTTTAATGTTAAAGTTTATTGATTTGACATATAAATAATAAATAATAAAATGGTTCCCAAAACCTATTTATTGGGGAATGAAAAATTATGGTTTCTTTGTATTTATTGGCTCTTATCTCCCTTATTTTATTCACTGTCGACCCAGTCATCATGATGCCTAGGTCTCAAGGTTTAGGGTCATTAAATACATATGGTATTCACTATTTTCTTTTCTTTTCTTTATTCTTTTATTTTGGCTTTAAATATAGCATTTATACAATAATTCACAGCATAAATAATGAATGATATTTTGTACAAGTCCATGCTAATTACATGCATTTAACTTGGGTTTAAAGTCCAAAATGAAAGAATAAAGGTGATGAAATGTAGATTCATCACTAGGTCGGATCATTGGTCATTTGATCCTAGTGGTAGACCCAAACTCGAGTTCAGAAACATTGCCTCTTGTTAGGTCAAGCATGTACCGTAGTTGATGTAGGATCCCAAAATGGTTCATACGATGGGTTCTCCTTTTCTAGTCCAAACCAAGATTACCGAGTGAGCCCTATTCGCGATCAGAATGTCATACCTGAGGTCTTAGCTTGCATGCTTTTGAAGTGATTGGTCGGGAGGGATGAGATCTCTTCTCCCACAACTCTCAACCATCCGTCTGGGAAGGTTGAAACTTTTGCACCTACGCCTTTGATACATTCGGTGGAAAACCGTGTCTCTGGTTTGGTTGTTGGCTCCTTCGCCCACACATCTTCTACACATGGGGTTGTGTGGATTTCTTCTTTACCTTGAAGTAAAAAAGGTTCGATGGTGAGTTGTTGCAAGAGTAGGGAGAAACTAAGGTGTGATTCTCTCATCTAAACAACACTGGTGTAGGGCTTACAAGAGATACACGTGGCGCACGCAGTTGCTTGCTTTATCGGGTACTCCACGTCAGAGTAAGGATCAACTTGACAAGCTAGAGAGTGGTGAGATAGCTTTGACTCATCAAATGGACGTCGAGGCTCAGGGGCAGAACTTTGTTTTGCCAGATGGTTGAATTCTCATGGGGCCATGCATACGACTGTGCAGGTGGACGGTGGTTTCAAGGAGTTGATGCAGTGCCTGGATGTTGTCCAACCTAAGGGCTTGTGTTCGGTCTCCAGATGATTGCTTTCTCCTAGAATGTAAGAGACCTGTCAAAAGTAGATATTGTCATGCTCCAAGAAACAAAAGTCTCTCATGGGATGAATTTAGTGTAACAGGAGATCAATGGGACACTTCTTATTGCATTCAGAGCTATTGACTTCGAAGGCACATCAGGAGGGCTTCTTTAGGGATGGAAATTTTCAATTTAGAAGGGGCTAAGGTTTGTGGGTGTCGTTTTGATTTCGATGCCCCTACAATGACGTGTGTATGATTAATGCATTCTTTTTATCAACATCTATGTGTCGACAAGCACCTCGGCTAGTTGTGAGCTATTGGAAGCATAGGAGGTTAATTGTAATTTAACCTTGCATCCAGAGGACGGAGATATAGTGAGAGGTGGACTTGATGCTGGTTCAACTAGACTGGCTTTACTTATCTCTGAATTCCAACTAGAAATCATTGACGCAACTGGGTGCCATTATGCATGGAGAAACTCCAGCTCGAGATCCTGCATTGACATATTTCTGATGTTTATAAAGGCACAATATCTATTCCTATTGATCGATGTAAGGGCACTACCCCATGCTCAATCCGATCATACACCTATACTCTTTGACTCTAGTGATGGTGTCAGTTCACGGTCTTTTTTCAGGTTCAAGCATCCATACATGTTGGAGAATGGGTTTAGGTAGATGGCGAACTTTTGGAAGGGACACCCGCAATAAGTTTTGCATCTAAGCTGGGAGAGCTCAGAAAGCGGTTTATGGGGTATAATAGGAATGTCTGAGATCAGCGTCAACGTTGAAAAAGCTCGGTACATGAAGAAGGGATCGGGTTAGATAAACTTGAAGATGATCGTCAATTGACGACATAGGAAATTAAGAGAGAATCGACCTACTTCGGGTCATTGGTGTGGAGGATCAGAAGTGGCGGTGAAATGGAGGCAAAGATTGCATCAATGCTGGCTTAAAAAGGGAGATATAAACACATCCACTCCCTGAGCAATGGCTGACGCAAAAGGAATTTCATTCAATCCCATCCAGTGGGTGGGGTGCATATGCAATGCGAGAGGGAGTTGGGCATGGCTTGAATGGACATTTCCATTTAGTAACCGGAAGAACCTTTCACGAATGGTGGGGCTGACGAGGCAGGGAGTCGCCAGTTGTTGCAGTGCCAAGTAGACTCATCAATAGTTGAATTTTAGGATGCAAGAAGTTAAGAAGGTGATATTTTAGTTGAATGCAGATGTAGCTTCAGGTCTGGATGGCTTTCCTTTGTTGTTTTACATAGAATTCGTGGGTGTGATTAAAGATGACTTCATGGCAATGCTCCAGGATTTCAATTCGATCAACTTCAATTTTGTGCACCTCAACAAGTTTCTTCTCTTCTTGTTACCCAAGAGGGAGGTAACCACGCAGCTCAAGGACTTTAGGTCAATTGTCCTTTCTATTGATGCGCACCTTATTGTTGTGAAGGCGCTTGCAAATCACTTCTAGAATGTTTTGAGCACGATTATCTCCAAGAATAGACCTTTGTTCCTGTCAGATTCATGATAGATGGGTTTGTCCTTGCATATGAAACAATGATGGATTGGAAGCGGAGTCACATAAGGGGCATGTTGTAGAAGTTGGTTTTTTGAAGGCACACGACTGTATCTATTGACGCTTTATTTGTACCTCACTGCTATTGAGGATTTCCAGAGACATGGGTGGCCTGATGAAGAGGTGTACCATGATAGCATTGTACTCATTTCTGGTGAACAATCACCCAAAAAGTGGTTTTCTCTAGCCACATGGAAGAGTAAGACAGCGGTGGTCCTTGGCACCTCTTTTGTACATGATGGTTCTGGATGCTCTAACATGGATGATGAGGTTAGTATCTGATGAACAATTTTGTCGGGGATTTATCTGCGAAGATTTGTCGATTTACATCCCTCAATATGTTGATGACACGATCATGTTCATTGAGTGTGCGGTTGAACACACGAGAGGAGCATCTTGGACTTTGGTGACATTTCTGGCCTGCACTTTAACAGGAAAAAGACAGCTTTTGTCCCATTTGGGCTCTTTGAGGTTGAGGTCCAGGCGTCGAATTTGGTGTTTCACAGTTCGTGTGCCTCACTTCTGGTGAACAATCACCCAAAAAGTGGTTTTCTCTAGCCACATGGAAGAGTAAGACAGCGGTGGTCCTTGGCACCTCTTTTGTACATGATGGTTCTGGATGCTCTAACATGGATGATGAGGTTAGTATCTGATGAACAATTTTGTCGGGGATTTATCTGCGAAGATTTGTCGATTTACATCCCTCAATATGTTGATGACACGATCATGTTCATTGAGTTTGCGGTTGAACACACGAGAGGAGCATCTTGGACTTTGGTGACATTTCTGGCCTGCACTTTAACAGGAAAAAGACAGCTTTTGTCCCATTTGGGCTCTTTGAGGTTGAGGTCCAGGCGTCGAATTTGGTGTTTCACAGTTCGTGTGCCTCACTTCCGATCATGTACTTAGGTCTACCACTAGTGGGAGATAGAATTCGCTTATCGGGTTAATGCTCGTTGTTGGATTGATTCGAGAAAAAGCTTGTTGGTTGTAAGGCAGTAGTTCTATCCAAAGGTGGGAAGCTGGGCCTGCTTCAACCCATCCTCATGGCCATTCCTATTTTTTGTTCCACCCGGCTTCTTCTATTGGGGATGATGCGAAATTAGAAACGATGGTGAGAATGTTTCTTTGGGCGGATGTCAGGAAAGAGAAGTGAGGAATTCATCTTCTTGACTGGGCACCTTTACTAGGCCAAAAAATGAAGGGGATCTTGGAATTTTGATGTTGGAGCACATAAATAAGGCTCTTTTGGCTAAATCAATGGTCAGATTATGTGACAAAAGCAATGTCTTGCTTGATGCGGAGCATATATGGCATTGGTGGTGCTTTGGCAACCTCTTTGGTTTGTCTTCCATCTTCTCTTTATAAATGTATTTCCAAAATTCTCTCAGATATGGTTGGTCTGCTAAGACCTGTTGTTGGCAGTGGAGACATGTTCTGTTTTGGTTAGATGACCAGAGTGGTTTGGATCCTTTCAAAGATCATTTTCCGAGTCATATTTTTCTCTAGTTAGAGATCGTGAGTCCTCGATGGCGCATGTGTAGATGAATGGAGCTTGGGTACACCCTTTTATCGCTGACTTTTCTAAACAGAGGTTGAGAGAGTTTCCATGTATGTTGAGGGAACTGGAGGATATGGATGGCCCTGCTGCTGGAAGGGATCATTGTGTTTGAGTGAACGACCCCTTTTCTGTTAAGAAAGCTTATAAGGCTTTCTCGATGCCGTGGGGGGATTTTCGAGAGATTGCAGGTTGATCTGGAAGAACAAGATCCTGCAGCAGATCAAGGTGTTTCTTGGTTGATGAGGCATGTTCGGTTACTTATGGAGGCGCACAAAGATGAGATATTTTGGACGGTAGACATGGGCTGCTCGAGGTACATTCATGGCATCGAGGACTTAAATCATCTCTTTTTCCACTGTGGATACTTGGCTGAGCTTTTGGAACACGCTAGTATTCTTTGGCTTAACATTGAAGATGGGTCTACATTTCAGAACTCCATTCAAGCATTCTGCAGCATTTCTTAGGAGACTTTTTGCACACCTTTGGGCGATTTGGTCCAACTTGGTTTTGACTGGTTTTTATTTTTTGAACAAAAACTAGGTGGTTGGATCGTTTTCTTCCGGTTCTTGGTTAACCGGTTAAACCGGCCAGTTGTGTTCGGTTTTTAAAACCTTGTTTCAAACAAAAATACTTATCTTATTGTTTAGTATCGTATTTATCACATTCTTTTTATATCATGTCCTCTTTTTTTATTTTCTTGCATTCTTCTATCGTTTCTTTTTTATTGTTTTTATTTTCGCCATTTCCATGTTTTCTTTTCTTTATTTCTTCTTCTTCTTTTAAAGTAAGACTTGTAATACTTGTAATCCTTCTCCGCCATACATATACTATTTTGAAAATAAAAATGAAACCCAAATGGGTCAAAACCTATAAGTGGGGAGTCACCACCATTGTTCTTTCTCCGGCATGATGCTAGAGTTGGAGAAGTAGAGCCTATCTCTCCGATGTAAGCCATTATCAACAAGCTTCTCTTGTAACCTTTCCGGTTGTTATGTTGCTTCGTCATAGGTCCTTGTTTGGGGCCGATGTGCCTTTACAAGGTCACGTGAGGCCATTGTCGTGTCCCATGAATGCCTCTCGTTCACACTATGCTTGGAGATTCCTCGTGTTTCCAAGGCCTCTTCATCGAGCTAGCTTATCCTTGCAGCATGCCCCTTCAATTGGATCTCTTCGTGTACTAGCTGTTGGTATTCATCGTAGTCTTATGGTTTGGTGGACTCACACCACTATCTGGACAATAGGTTTTGATGAAATGAATCCACATTTGGAGACATTGTTGATGCACCTTATCCTTGAGAACACATTCGTGTCCATCGTCTTCATATCCGGGCATATTCCGCCTTATCATTGCCAACCCATGCCCATTAATAACTTTATATTCAGCTGAAATTGAAAGTTCGAAGATGTCTTCACAGCTTCTTAATTATTGTTGTGTTTGAAATAGTTGATCCGTGGGTCAACTTGCTTGGTTTTACTCGTCTTCAAGCTTTGCGCAACACACAACATGGATCTTGTAAGGCGAGGCCATATGTTGGTAGGGCGACATTAGTAAGCAAAATCATGTAGACACATCAATGAAAATGAACTTCATGGAGCATTAAATAAAACAGATTGAATCAAAATAGAATTAAATTTCGAAACGATCTTCGAGGAGATCTTACTCATATACCATATGGTAAACTCCAATAAAGATAAGATACACACCAACATAAGCATCAAAAAAATATAATATATTTATGTGGTGGATGATCCCGAAGGATAATTTTACTACTTGGGAGAAAGGGTCCTATGGGATCAAATCCTCATATAAATTTCTGAGTTATATGAGATGTGGGTCCTTTATATAGCCCCACTTATACACCCAAGTACTCCCAAAACTATGTGGGACTCGACACATGAGAAATTTGTAATTGGATATTGGACAGATGCAATTATCCATAGCCTATACTCAACCCCCTTTTCTTCCCCTAATGCAATCTCGGCATGCTCATTTTCCCTAGCCAATTTCTTTCCTTTCTACCACAAAATTATTTCCTTAAATATTCGAGTTGTGTAACAGTTAAAACATACTTTGTTTGTTCAGGATTATTGGGAGAAAGGAGTGGCTTATTTATTATGAGATCTTAAGCATCATATACATAGAAGAGAAGAAGTGTATGATATTCCCAGCGGGTAGAACAAGCAAGAAGCGATGAGAGTCTCTTCCAAACATCAAACTAAGAGGGCTAGGCCTAGATGAGGAATGAGAGTCTCAACGACAAAGTAGGTCTTACAAGCCCTTGAAGAAAGTCGGGAAAGATTACGTATTAATTACGTAAATGAATTCAAATTTGCTAATACATAATTTCTCTTTTACGCTTCGCTTCAAGAGGATGACAATGTTACAAAGCAGTCGTAAGACCTGCTATGCTCTATGGATCAGAATGTTGACCTGTAAATTATAAACATGTGCAGAGAGTGACAGTAACAAAAATGAAAATGCTAAGGTAGATGTGTGATCATATACTTGAAAAGATCAGTTTCGGAATGACGCGTTAGAAGAAAAGTTGGTGTAGCTCCGATAGAGGATAAGATGAGAGAAAACCGCTTAAGATGGTTTGGCAATTTGCAAAGGAGGCCAGTTGATGCACCAATTAGAAGATGCAAGATTTGGGATGTTGAGCCAGTTAAGAGAGGTGATGAAGGCCCGAGAAGCGTTCGAATGGGACTATCCGAAGGGATCTAAATTATTTGGATTTAAGCCCGAGAACGTCCCAAAATAGATCTGAATGGAGAAAAAAATCCATGTAGCCCACCCTACTTATGGGTGGGAAAAGGTTTTGTTGTTTGTTTGTATGTTTCCCTTCAAGTTGATGTATATACATCCATCATGTCCAACTTGGATTAAGAAAACAATGCTACTTTCTGGGAAGTGTTTTTATGAAGATGTTTGCTAGCTAAATAATATCTAAAGAGATATGTGGAGTAGTAATCTTCTCTTATTATACTGTATTTTATGATGATAATCCAACTCATTATTTATTATATGCTTATAAAATACCGGAATTGGAGGTATTCTGCAAAGCAGACCTATTGTCATAGTATAAAGGTTTAGAATGTTGGTTGGAAAATCAAGTTGCATTAGAAAAGACATAACCTAGCTAACCTCACAAATAGTTTGGGCCATATCCCTATAATTCAACGTTATACTAGATCTCACGACAACATTATGCTTTTTGTTTCTCCATGTGATGAGATTGCCTCCAAAAAATTAGTATAACCCCTAATAGACCATCTATCATATGAGAGTATCATAATGGATTAGAATCGAAATAAACCGCTCAGATACGCAAGATATGCATTGAGGATTCCTTTCGAGGTGAGCTCCTTAAGTACACCCGATAAGTAGAATATTTTACGAGTGGTTGTACAAAGGTCTTTTCTTATGTTCATTTGCTCGATAATAAGGTAGACAATTTTTAGTCGAGTGACAAAAAGGTAAAAAAAGTTCGCCTATCACACTCTTCTATCTCTTGAAGTCCTCAAGAGTAGACATCATCAACCTCAATGCGACATTGAGTTTGTTGGAGTGTTTGGTTGTGCGTCATATGTATGGGAGATGGGTAAATGGATCTCTCCAGGATCCATTTTTCCCATCCAAGAGTTTAGTCCCACATCTACTAGTGGTGGGACTTGGAGGCTCTGTGGAGGCTATATAAGGAGCCCCAGACCTCCTGTAACAGATGAGAAAGTGCAATAGACACACCAGACCTCTGAGGCATTCTCCTGTGGTTTCATGTCGCTCCTTAGAGAGTAGGGTTCCACGTAAAAATCTTTGTTCTTATCGTTCTATCTTTATTTCTCTGATTCCGTTCCCGCTTTCTATTTTCTAACATGGTATCAGAGCGGGTTTGGTTCACGAGGATTTTAAGTTTTTTTTCTGCTCGAGATTCGATTATTGTTCGCTCATTCACGAAGATCAAAGATATTTTAGGGTTCCAGTCAGAAACCCTAGATCTGGTGTCCACGGTGCGAGATTTTCTGGCGGCTGCTCCTCAATACCGTATCTCTTCTGCTACGCATCAGGGCGGCATATGGCATCACCTCCAGGCCTTGGTGGCACCAGATCCTGACCCATCTTGCGCAACCCCTGCCATCCTGCGCGCAACCTCCAAATCGAGACCCATCTTTCCTCTGTGCGCAGCGGTGCCGCCGCAGTTGGCGGGCCCGGCTTTAGGCGTAAGGCGCACAGTCCAGGAGGGCCTCCAGGCGGTGGCGGTGGTGTCTATCTGCACTAGGATTCTTAATCGGAGGCGGCGATCTCCCTCCAGTGCGTCGCTCGGCGACCTCTCAAGCGGCGCTCGAGCCCTTGGCGCCAACTGTGGCTCCAGCGGCGAGATCCTGCACATCAGCGGGACCCGCTTCTCCTCCCTCGCGCAGGCGGCGCGAGGCTTCTACCTCCAGCCGACGACACGCAATTGCGCACGTCTTCCAATCGCCGAGACCGCCCTGCCTCCCTCGCGACTGCAGGTGGCGTGCTTCCCCCCTCGTGTGACACCCTCAACCATCTCCGCTCGCACATGCGGTGCATGAGAGAAGCCGCAGTTGGTGCAAGCCCTCCAGGTCGACGGCGGCTGAAGCACGAAGTGTTGACGATTAAAAAAATAAGAGGGATACCGTGGGAACCCTAAAGGGTTAGCGTTATTTGAAGGGAAAAAAAGAGAAAGGGCTCGATGCCTCCCGCCCCTTTAAAAAAATCATTTTTAAAAGCACGTGGGATGTGCTTTAAAAAGGGGAGCGGCTGCAGTTAGAGAGGTGGCCCTGTTTAGGTTGAGATTCGAGTTTGTTCAACAAAAAAATAGAGAGAATGAATGTTTTTAAAAAGATAAAGAAGAAGAAGAGAGGGAAGCTTGGGTCCAGACTTTGGGCCGAGTCATTTTGTAAAAAAAAAGAAAGAAAAGAAGAGGCGTGTATAATAAAAAAAGCCGTACGTAAAATATTTAGAAAAGGGGGGGAGCCGTAAAAAATGTCAACGGCTTATTTGTTTTCCAAAAAAATGTTTGGACGGCTTATAGAAAAATGATGAAGAAAAGCCGCAAGGAGTTTTTTTAGAGTGATTCATGTTTCTCCCATTCTTCATGTCTTCTCCCAACTTGTCGATGTTCATTTCCCGACAAGTATGGGAGAAAGGGGGAGTATTGTGTAGAGTCACAGGTCGGTTACAGATCCAGTGTCAGATTCTCTAGTGTTCAGACCAACATATATTCCAGACTCTACAGTTCAGATTTCAGACTCGACGTTCAGCTTCCGAGTCTCCAGTTTCAGACACGCACATGTATACGGTCTTTTCAGATGTGCACATGTTTGCCATCTTTTGCCGTGGTCCCCATCTTATTCTTGTTATTTTAGCCAGAGTTTTCATGTGAGCCATAGGGACTCCAGAGTAGAGGACCATTCCTTATGTCATGTTGGCAAGGGTTTTTTATGTGGTATCATAGGTGCTCCAGAGTAGGGTACCATTCTCTAAGCCAGATGGGAGGGACTCAGTTCTCCGACGAGGAGACTTCTTTCAGACTCCATTCTCCAACGACCGTGGACTTCGACGAGGATTGCACTTCCACGACCTTTTTCAGTTAGGCCCTTTTCAGAGATAGAGCAGTTGTCCACATGTTGTGGCAGGGCAGAGTACTCTGACGAGGAGACTCATTTTTAGTTGTAGTAACTCTGACAGGCGCAGTTCAGAGCACATGCTCTCCGACGAGGAGAATTCAGCAGACTCACACTCCAGCCCGTTCATCCTCCTCACCTGCACGGCATGAGAAGCAATGTCCTCGACAGCAACCGACAGTTATGCGCGTTGAGTTGATATTGTCTGTATTGTCCTGTAACGTGAGTTGAGTTTCTTTCTGTTTGTTTGTCCAAGCTGAGCATTGCATGCTCCAGCTTGAGGGGGAGTGTTGAAGTATTTGGTTGTGCGTCATATGTATGGGAGATGGGTAAATGGATCTCTCCAGGATCCATTTACCCAGAGTTTAGTCCCACATCTACCAGTGATGGGACTTGGAGGCTCTGTGGAGGCTATATAAGGAGCCCCAGACCTCCTGTATCAAATGAGAAAGTGCAATAGACACACCAGCCCTCTGAGGCATTCTTCCGTGGTTTCATCCCGCTCCTTAGGGAGTAGGGTTCCACGTAAAAATCTCTGTTCTTATTGTTCTATCTTTATTTCTCTGATTCCGCATCCGCTTCATATTTTCTAACAGAGTTGTTACAGATTTTGATTGTTTAGCGATTGTAATACACAAAAAAAATGTAGTAGACCAAGGACTTTTCTTACGAAGTCAGAAGTCATGTTGGGGAAATAATTTGGTCTCCTGTTGGGGAAATAATTTGGTCTCCTGGATGTTTGCCACATCATCCCTTTTAAGAATCTTGTCGACATTGTTCCTCATGTTTATTTCTTGACCATTGCAGGGTAATTAGACGAGGCCTTGTAGATCATGTAATAGTAATCTCCATGCGAAGCTTGTCAAACCATGTCCTTAAACTCTATTTTAGGTCATTGGTGGCTTTCCGGAGTCGACATATATACTTCCCCTCGTTGGCATAACATGATTGCTAAGTCATATTAACATCTTCCTCAATACCTTTAATATGTGAACAGATTTTTCCCATCAAGCTGATAGATGTGCCAACTCATGTAAACCATTATAAAAAGAAGTGTACCATGGATCCCACCATAGCCTTGGAGAGGTCTCAAAGGTCGTTCAACTTTTCCATTAAGGGTATGCTTGGTAGTGAAAACCCATCGGTATTCAACATCATAGACACCATAAGGTCAAGGCATAATATCCTGGCGAAGGAGCATGCAAGATGCTTGGAGGTTAGTGCTAGTTAGATCCCAATGGTGGGGTTATGTGTTGCGAGTCCCGCAACAGAAGAGATGTTATCGGTGGATGCACGAAGATGGAGTTAGGGTTTTGGTGGAGGGGATTGATGCTTATTTGGTTAGTAATAGTATATTTGACTACTAGTGTGGCTCTGACACCATGTTAGGAGAAAAGTGCAATATAAGAAAATATCAACTTGTTTATTATTAGATTTGAGGCTCCTCTTATATAGAAGAGGAGCCTAAGATATATGGGAAGATTATATAGTTTCCCTACAGAAAATATTATTTGTAAATACCCATTTTTACCTCACAATGGTAAATTTTTTGTTTTCAAGCCTTTAATGGATTGTTTTCACTAGTATCTGTTATATATATTATGCTTCTATTGTATTTTTTGCCACGATTGTGGAGGTAAAGGGCTATGGTATCGTGTTAATGATATTATTGCCATTAGAAATTATACTAGGTTAAGTTTGAGAAGTTTCTTGTTGAAGTCCAAAGCAATCTTGCTATTAAAATTTTATAACAACATGTTTATATTCCATTATTAATATGCATTCACTATGAAAAATTTAGGAGTCATAATTGTTGCAACCTTCTAAAAATCGACCGACTAGTCGGCCCGATTAATTGAGCTGGGGGACAGCCGACTCGACTAGGCCTTGTCGATCGACTTGAGTAATTGGATCGACTAGTCAGCTGATTTTTTAATGACACTTTGTTATTCGTTTATTCTCATTTTATTTATTGTTAGTAACTTCGTATTCATTGTAGGTTAGTAGTTAGTAACCTAGTATATCATGTTTCCTCTTATTTTTTATGTCATTCCTTTGTATCTCATGTTTATATTGTGTATTTAGTTCATGTTACCATGTTGTATATTTAGTTTATGTTGTAAACGGAATCGCATACCAAACTAAAACAATCGAGACGGGGCGTTGCTCCCATGCTGTAGGGTATGGTGGCACGAGGGGGACATCAAATAGTTCTGGGTTCGGCAGAACAAATGGATTGGATTCAAGGCATATCAATAGTTTATGCTATTCAATTTGTATTATTGTTAATGTTAATGCTATCGGTCACTATAAACATCTACATTTGGTTGTGTTATTTTTATATGATATTCATTCGTTATTAATGCTATTGGTTAGTATTTTTATTTTATTCATTTTTATGAATGTTAATTGTTGGAAAAGAAAAGAGTCCACCCATGTGTTTAGTACCACATGGGGGAGCGATCACTATTGGGTCTGTCCGTGGGGCTATATAAGGAGCCCCACACCCGCTGTACTCATTGAGAACTTCAATAGAGGAAATGCCCAATTCAGGGGCGTCTCCCGTGATTTCATCCCGCTCCTTCTAGAGTAGGGTTCTACGTTAAAATCTTTGTTCTTATTGTTCTATCTTTATTTCCGATTCCGCTTCCGCATTCTATTTTTCTACATGGTATCAGAGCGGGTCGATTCTCGAGGATTTCGTGTTCTTGTTTTATTCGAATTTGTTTCCTTTGTCGTGGAAACAGTTCGTGAAGATTATTGTTCGAGATTTTTATTAGGGTTCTCTGAAACCCTAGATCTGTTTATCTCCAGGCGCACGCCGCCGTTCCCAGGTGGTTCCTTCGATCGGTGCTCCTGCACCCCAGCCACGCGACATCAACACAGATCTGTTCCAGGATGTGGTGGCACTAGCGCCGCCAACAACAGTTCGCATACAGGGCGCGTATCCCCAGGCGTGCATCCCGGCGCACAGGGCGCCCATCCAGGCATCCACGCAGGAGCCCTCCCGCCCTAGCGGCGCAACTCCAGCCGCAGGAGAGATCCCCAGGCGGCAGGCGCAGATCCTATGACTTAAGGCTGCGAAGAAATCTCCAGGTCGCACGCATCTCCAAGTCTCGCGCACGACCCCAAGCTGCACGCAACATCATCTTGCATTGTCGACCTCCGATCAGGGATCGCACAGGGTTCTGGAGCCCCTTCAGCATCTCCTACGCACCAGGGCTTCTTGCGACTCACCCAACTTGCCGCCAAGAAGACATCGAAGCCCTATCTCCAGACTTCCTCCAGGTTCTTCTCCATCGAGTGCGCCTGGCGAAGCGATACCGCTCCAGGCGTGAGGTGGCCAAGGCGGCATACCCGCACCCCCGTTCCCCCATCGCGGCGTCAGATCCAAGCGGGGATCCTCAAGCTTCCCCTGTTCCGCGCGATTGCCCCGAAGCCGCCTGCAGGCGGCACATCCTTCACATCGCGCGCGCCCCAGCCCCTCCGCGCATGGTATCACTCGAGTGTCTTCAAAGAAACCTCACGCATCGCAGCATCTCAGCAAGAACTGGCGTCGCCTGAGAGATATTGTCTCGAGCGCGTAGACCTCCCCAAAAGAATATTAAAAGGCGAGACCGTTCTCCCATCTTGGCGGCGCAGAGATTGAAGGAACCCTACATAGGGCTCTCGTTCTTTTTTTTGGAAGCCCTATTGGGCTCCTACACATTAGGGGGAAATGTTATAGGCCGTGAGATGTTTAATAATTAGGGGAGGGTTATTTTGTTTATGCCCATGTGGGCTGGTGATAAAAAAACTAAGGAATCTGCGACAGAAAAAGGAGGGAGCCCAAGGAGGCAAGAAAAAAAAGAGAAGGAAATGTGTTGGGCTCAAGTGGGCGTGTGTTTCATAAAAAAAATGAAATGAGTGAGAAAAAGGCCAGAAAAATTGGGTGAACGGCCTTATACAAAAAAAAGGAGAAATGAGAGAAAGAAAAAAAGAGGGATTGTTAGTTACAAAAAAAAAGAAAAAAAGTCGCGTACAAGGAAAAAAAGTCGTACGCATTAAAAAAATGTGATTCATGTTTGCTTCTCCCAACTTGTCTTTATTTTCATTATTCTCACAAGTTTGGGAGAAAGGGGGAGTAAAAGCCATATGCATTCTACATCATTGATTGACAGACCAAACACTCCGGGTTTCACAGAATATCAAGCCATCTTCACTGTGCATCGATCTTCGTCGTGGTTTCTCTATCCTCGACATCGACTCCGCACTGGATTTGTTTTCTTCAAGGCACGACAGAGACAAAGTCCGGTGACCCGCAGGCACGACTGAGACAGAGATCCGATGACCATGAAGGCACAATAGAGACAGTCCGGTGACCTTCCAGGCACGACAGAGATACGTTCCGGTGACCTGATATACCTGTCAGCAAGCGGGTTTGTCTACCAGTTGCGGATACATACGTTTATTGTGGTGATTTCAAGTGAAGATGTAATGATGTATATTTTTCTTTATTATTGCAAGTTGCAGCTGTCCCAGCTACCAACTTGAGGGGGAGTGTTGGAAAAGAAAAGAGTCCACCCATGTGTTTAGTACCACATGGGGGAGCGATCACTATTGGGTCTGTCCGTGGGGCTATATAAGGAGCCCCACACCCGCTGTACTCATTGAGAACTTCAATAGAAGAAATGCCCAATTCAGGGGCTTCTCCCGTGATTTCATCCCGCTCCAGGGTTCTACGTTAAAATCTTTGTTCTTATTGTTCTATCTTTATTTCCGATTCCGCTTCCGCATTCTATTTTTCTACATTAATTTTTTAGTAGGTTTAGTATTCTTGTTATGTTTTTATGAATGTATTGTAGTATTGAAAATGTCTAATTCTATGTCTATATATAGGATAATATATATTTTTTATTTATTTATTTATATATTTAAAATAAATAAAAATCTCAAAAATTGATTGCATCCCGACTAAACCCGATTAGTCTCCTGACTACCGATTATTTGGAGATAATGACCTGGTTGTCCGAGTATCGACTACCAACTTCTTGAACCTTGAATTGATATATACAATATCAAGTTGAGTAGCCCTGATGACTATAGAATTATACTTCAGGAAACGTGTTATCCAAAAACTTAAGAATTTCCCACCTTATTATGTTTTTCATTGCCTATTTATCCAATATTAGAAAACATATTGTTAAATACTTGGTTACGAATTAGCTGGAGCCAAACTTGCAAAAATTGGCTGATTAGGTTAATTAGTCGGGTCCCATTTGACAGGTCCGTGGGATGGCCCACTGAATAGAGGTTGCTTGATCAACAATCGGTCGATCGGCTAGTATGTCCGATTAGTTGGCTTAGTCGACCGACATAATTCTGATGTGTTACTGATTCATCATTGACATCAAATTTGATACATTGTTGACTTCTTTAATTCTTGTTTTAGCATATCATCAAACTCAAGTCAAATTTTAGCATCTCTTTCATAGCATCTCTATCCAAAGAAAAGAAAATAAAATTCATTGGTTATTCTCTAAATTCTAATCAAATATAACTGGATCTCCGGATCTGGTTCTGATTAGAAAATATATGAACTAAACCTTATCTACATAAATATATAAATGTATTATTCTAAATCCAATCTATATTTTTTTAGTCAGAAAAAGGTGGAAACACGTGGAGGTGTTGTTCACCACATAAATATATTAATGATTAAAGATGCTACATCAGCCAAGAGTCAAGAAGAGTCTTAGCATGACATTCTCTACAGAAAATTGTTGTGCTCGAAAAACTAAACTGTTATGAGCTAGCCACAACACCCAAAGAACCGCCAAAGGCATCATCTGCATGTTCATTTGGTATAAATCTTGATCACCAAAGATCCCCAAAAAATCGATGTCAGGCAACACCGACCACAGGTTCCCACCTCTGCCCACACCTCTTTAGCTCTTCCACACGAAAAGATTGTCCGTTGATTAAATAAAATTCATTGGTTATTCTCTAAATTCTAATCAAATATAACTGGATCTCCGGATCTGGTTCTGACTAGAAAATATATGAACTAAACCTTATCTACATAAATATATAAATGTATTATTCTAAATCCAATCTATATTTTTTTAGTCAGAAAAAGGTGGAAACACGTGGAGGTGTTGTTCACCACATAAATATATTAATGATTAAAGATGCTACATCAGCCAAGAGTCAAGAAGAGTCTTAGCATGACATTCTCTACAGAAAATTGTTGTGCTCGAAAAACTAAACTGTTATGAGCTAGCCACACACCCAAAGAACCGCCAAAGGCATCATCTGCATGTTCATTTGGTATAAATCTTGATCACCAAAGATCCCCAAAAAATCGATGTCAGGCAACACCGACCACAGGTTCCCACCTCTGCCCACACCTCTTTAGCTCTTCCACACGAAAAGATTGTCCGTTGATTCCACCTTACCACCACAAAGTTAGCAGCTATCATCAACTGAAAAAAATCTCACATCTCTCTTTGGTCATTATTCTTTAGCTTCATAACATCCAGAGGAAAATCGTAACCTTAAATTTCAACAAAATTATTAAAAAGATACAAAATCGACTAAATTCAACAAAATCCTATGGGATGCCGGACTGTCAATTAATCCTTATTTAGGGAGCTGATCGTCTGAATTCCGACTACAAAGTTTTTCAAGGTTGGTAGAAGCAACTTCAACTTCTAGAATGTTTTATGAGAAACCTTGTGGATAATTGTTAACCAAGGTGTGATTTTAAAGGCAATGCATTGATTTTATTTTTTTTACATATTTCATCTCTTAATCCTCTTCCCTTATTTGTTCACCTCGCCATACACTTGCTTTTTGGTATTTTCTCTGTACTATGTAAATTATGGTGAATTGTACTATATTTTAGATGACTAAACCTCATATGAATGTCATGTCCAGTAGCAACTCATCATCTTATGTGCCTTCAGGATCGAATGATCTGCATGGTAATTTGGATATGCTTAAAACCGTGCCAATCCAAACACGGTTACATATAGACTTTGCAAGAATGTGGTGAAGGGAGGAATCTATAGATTCAAGCAACATCTTGCTTGTGAAGGGGGTAATGTATCCTAATGCCCCATGGTCTGATGAGGCAAAGAAGCAAATATCAGCATATCTGGATGACATTACCAAGAAGAAGGTCTAGAAACCAACATTTATTGAGGAGACTAGAAATGGATTCGCTCCATTTAAGCCAAATGAGGATCTTGACGTTGATGCATGCCTTCTCCTTTCACATAGATCTATACTATGAAGCACTGGGACATTGGCGTGGGAGGCTGTCAGTTGCCTGCAGACCTAAGAACCAAAATCCCTTTCAATTGTTGGTAGTCCTGTACGGCTGATCAGGGCCTTTGCCCCAAACAAGAAGACACAGGTCTTATATATCGTGAATCCCAGAAATTCGAGCCAAAGATGAGAACCCAAACTCTATGATTTCCGCCATATGATGACCGCTTCTCAGAAAAGTGTTGAAATCAAGAGCAATATCTGTTAATTGAGGGAATAACTCCCCAAACCTCTTAATCATGCAGCCAGAATGAAAAGTGAGAACCAGTTCTCAGCCCTTGCGAGAGAAAATCGAATATTCATGGTATAATTTTCATGACTCCATTCATAAATAGTGAAAGCATCATAGGGAGCCTATGCCACACCTCATATATTATTTTTATTCCCTTCAGAGGGTCCTGTCATGTGTACATTTATATTATTATAACATTAAATTGTGAAATGCCTGATCTTTCAAATTGCCGCGGGCAGGATGGAGAACCTCCCATTAATCTGCTGCTCACATGGGAACAAATTTGTTAGATCTGAAGGATCTGCTGATGTATTCTAATATTGGGTGTCCTTTTTTTCCTTGGAAGTTGTGTGCTTTTGAGTTGTCATAAATATTGCCAAGCTGGGTGCTAAAGATGACTTGAAAAAATCAAAGTCCGTGTGTGTATATAATTAATTGTCTTTTTATAAATATAAAAGCTAGAGAGAAAAGCGGTACATATTCTGCTAAATATCCTGTCTTTAGGAAGCTGGACCAACTGTCTTTCGTTTAAACAAGTAAAGCAAGGGACTGATGATCTTGATGCACACTTATCTTGGCATGTGCACCTGCATTGATGCTGTTGGTTGTGGGTTGACAATTTATAAGTGGATAGCACTCTCCATTATCGAATTTAAGTTCAAAATTCATAATACAACTAATATCAGTGGAAAAGATGTTCCTGGTTGCAATCTTTCCCCCAAAGTGACGTTCCTTCTTATTTCTGATTAGCATACTGGCGAATGATTTGATTATAATTCGACAAGAAGCAAAATATTCCAGAATATTTCTCTGTGTAGTAGTAAATGGTTAGTAATGAATTATAATCTTTCCATTTTGATACCTGTGTAATTTTTTCTTGAAATCTGCATCAGGATGCTTGTTTATATACATTTCTCTCTACAAGTAAACATTTGTAAAGTGTGTGTTGATGTTGTATTAGTAAGCTTGTGATTTCATGGGCTTTGTTGAATTGTCCAGGTTAGATTCTCGGGCTTCAGTAAAACTAATATGCACATAAATGAGGTATCGTGTGGTGGGAACTCTCTGAAATTTTACTCCGCAGTGCGATTAAGGATTGCCAGATCTGGCTTACTTCAGACTGAAGATGAGGTATCATCATTATACTTCCGAAATTATTTGAAACGTCTAAATTTCTCTAGAATCTATACATAATGCCCAAAATTGTCTTTATCAATTGAACACTGTTTCTGCTACTCACTCATGTGGCTTTGTGGGGATTTATATTGTGAACCATGGTGGGATTATGCGGTGTTTTTAGCTATTTATCTATTCAACTCAATTTCTATCCTTAAGTAAACTTCTTTAGCAATCTCATTTTCCTCTAAAAAGTAAGCTCAACAGTTGTTACCAGGGTTTTCTGCATAGATGCCTCTCCCTTCCTTTGCTATACATGTTACCTTTATCTTATTCATTTTTACATAGATAATCCTACTCAGTCAGTTTTACATAGATAATCCTACGAGCTTTCTCATTCTACACAAATACCTTCAGTCGATATCCCACTCCCAGTGTGTTAAACTTTATGGATCCATATTTAGATATAATAATAATTTATTATCTTGCTGCATAATTATTTATTTTATTCTAATATTACTACCATCATCAACTAATCTCAGTTTTTACTATGTTCGTCTTCTTCCAACTCTTCAACTTCGTCTCCAACACTTCTTGCCATAGTTGGTGTATTGCAAACACCATTGTTACCAGAGGTAAAGAGTGCAATGGGAATGAGCGAATGTTCTGAGTGGATGAGAATTGTGCGTCACAACAATGGGGTAATGAGTTCTTTGGCATCAACATGGATTTGGCGTCACTGGAGGCAAGGAATGATGGAATACAATGTTCAAGAATGCAGTCACATGAATCATATATGCGACTGCATATGCTTATGCAGTGAGTGGACCTGATTGCATTCTTTAAGCAGTGCATTATGCGGTCTATGTTGCATATTCAATCCACATAATTGGTTGCATACATTGCATTCTCAATCCGCATTCTATATAGAGTTAATGTATAACTTAG
This sequence comes from Ottelia alismoides, assembly GCA_037367405.1. Taxonomy (NCBI): domain Eukaryota; kingdom Viridiplantae; phylum Streptophyta; class Magnoliopsida; order Alismatales; family Hydrocharitaceae; genus Ottelia; species Ottelia alismoides. The sequence continues at coordinate 181,151 of JAZKJV010005760.1, forward strand.
ACCTTGAAATTTAATTTTTGAAAAATCATTTTTTTGTTACTGTTGGAGTATTTGTTATATGCGTCACATATATGGGAGATGGGTAAATGGATCTCTCCAGGATCCATTTACCCCATCCAGAGTTTAGTCCCACATCTACCGGTTTGGAGATGTGGAGACTCAATGGGGACTATATATAGACCCCCACATCCCTTGTATTCAGCGGAGAAAAAGGAATGCAATATCTGCCCCTTTGAGGGTTTCTCCCATGGTTTCATCCCTCTCCTTAGGGAGTAGGGATCCACGTAAAAAATCTTGTGTTCCAAGTTTATCTTTCTTTATTCTTACGCTCTGTTTATCATTTTCACTTCCGCGTTCCTATTTTCTAACATGGTATCAAAGCTATGTTGTTTTTCTAACATGCTATCAGAGTGGGTCGATTCTCGAGGAGTTCTATGTTCATTATTTATTTATTTGAGATTCAATTCTCTGATACATTGTTCATTGTTATCGAAGATCATTATTTTTCAAGATTCGATTTTTGTTCGGAGATATGTACAAGTTTTGGTTCCAGACTTCTAGGGCTTTCTGAAATCCTAGATCCATAGTTCCAGGCCGCATGAGCTAGCCCCACCTTCCTCGATCTCCAGGCAACTTCCAGGCGATCTCGCCTCAGCGGCCCGCACTTTCCCTATTCTCACGGCGTGTCATATGGCGGCGGCATTTCCCCTCATAAGCCTGGAGTCGCAAGCTCCAGGCCCCTCTCCTTGCTGCATCATCGCCCAGGCGGCACTATTCCGCGCAATGGCTTAGGGGGAGCCCATCTGACCGAATCTCCATCACGCGCTGGCCCCAGGCGGCTTCTCGGGGTTTAGGGTGCAGAGAACCCTACAGGCGGTGCCGCCATCTTTCTCCCAATCTCCCGCAGGCATAGGCGGCGAGCTCCCCAGGAGGCGCTTCTCCAAGCCACGAGCACCGCCATATCTGCAAGCTGCACAGATCTGCTCCACACGCGAAGTCTCCTGGTCCGCAGCCCTAGCGCTCGGCGGTGCAACCACCAGAGCATGACCCATCAACCCTTGTGCAACCTCCCATTCGGCACAACGCTAATCCTCTGCACTCTCCTCCTCCCCGATTCGCCGGCGGCGGCAACAGACGGTGCCATCGGAGGCTCCGTGGTGACCTCCTTCAGATTCCAGGGGTGGTGGCGGAGAAGGTCCCCCATCGAGTGGGGGTTATGTATTTCCTGAAGAGGGTTCCCACGATGGGAACCCTAGAGCTTCTGCAGAAAAAGGCCCGATGGCAACCCCTTTATAAAAAAGGGCATGTTTGTTAAAAAAAGGGCTGATTAAAAAAAAAGGGGCGCGTACCATAAAAAAAAGAAAAGGCCGTACAAAAAAAGGAACGATTTAAAAAAAGAAAAAAGAATGTTTCAAAAAAAAGATTTTCAAAAAAAATGTAAACGACATCTATTAAAAAAAGAGGAAAAAAAGGAAATAGCCGAAAATAAAAAGAGAAAAAGTAATTTTTTTGCAAGAAAAGCCAGAAAAATGAAGTTTGTCGATGTTCATTTTCCCCATTTTCTTTTCTTCTCCCAACTTGGTAGACGTCCATGTTTTCCGACAAGTATGGGAGAAAGGGGGAGTATATGTAGAGTCACAGGTCTTCTCCTGATTGCAGATACGTCAGACCAACCGGATTGTTCAGACTCTACAGTAGATTATTCAGACTCTACGTCAGATTCCGAGTCTTCAGTTTCAGACACGCACATGTATGCGGTTTTTTCAGATGTGCACATGTTTTGCCATCTTTTATCGTGATCCCCATCATTCTTATTTTCGGCCAGAGTTTTCATGTGAGCCATAGGGACTCCAGAGTAGAGGACCGTTCTCTATGCCATGTTGGCAAGAGTTTTCATGTGGTATCATAGGGACTCCAGAGTAGAGTATCATTCTCTGTGCCAGATGGGAGAGACCCAGTTCTCCAACGAGGATACTTTTCAGACTCCATTTTTCAGCGACCGTAGACTTCGACGAGGATTGCACCTCCACAGCCGTTTTCAATTCGACCCTTTTTCAGAGATGGAGTAGTCATCCACATGTTGTGGCAGGCCAGAGTATTCCGACGAGGAGACTCATTTCCAGTTCCAATGACTCTGACATGCACAGTTCAGAGCACAAGTTCTCCAATGAGGAGATTCAGTTGACTTACACTCCAGTCCGTTCGTCCTCCTCGTCTGCAAGGCATGAGAAGCAACGTCCTCGACAGCAGCCGACAGTTGTGCGCGTTGATATTGTCTGTAGTGTCAAGTAGCGTGAGTTAAGTTTTCTTTCTGTTTGTCCAAGCTGAGCATTTCATGCTCCAGCTTGAAGGGGAGTGTTGGAGTATTTGTTATATGCGTCACATATATGGGAGATAGGTAAATGGATCTCTCCAGGATCCATTTACCACATCCAGAGTTTAGTCCCACATCTACCAGTTTGGAGATGTGGAGACTCGGTGGGGGTTATATATATCCACCCCTTTGAGGGCTTCTCCCGTGGTTTCATCCTGTTCCTTAGGAAGTAGGGTTCCAAGTAAAAAATCTTGTGTTCCAAGTTTATCTTTCTTTATTCTTATGCTTTGTTTATCATTTTCGCTTCCGCATTCCTATTTGCTAACATGGTATCAGAGCTATGTTATTTTTCTAACAGTTACTAGTTGAAATTTTTTCACCATGACCCTTGTAAAAATTCTCAATTACATGACAACTCTTGACATCTTGATATTTACCCTACGACCTCTAACCATTGTAATAACCAACTACTGATCTTCTTTCTTCTTAAGTTAACTTCTTGAAGTGCTCCACAATTCTAAGTAAAACGAAGAATAGTTGATCCTTTCCAATGAGACACGATTCCCCTTGGAGCTATTCATGGTGGTTCCTCACGCTACGGACACATGGTGAGAAAGGTAGTGGAGCGGGTTGTGACCATCAACTGCAGGAGGGTGGCGGCTTCGTCGTAGGAGAAAGGAGCCAACATGTGGTCTAGATCTTGGGCAAGGAACATAACATTGTTGTCACAATTAGGTAGAAGGCAACATTCAAGTGGTTGTGGGGCTGATGCGGGTCTCCAGACGTCAACATGGTGGAGGCCAACATTGTGGGCAATGACAAAGAACATGCACAAGATGTTGAACAAGAGCATCAGAGAGGAGGCCACAAAGTGGGATGTGATATATGTGTGGGCCTCAACCAAGGGACTTCGATATCGATAATGTTTTTGTCTACAACGTTGCATCGAAGATGAGTGGTTAGCATAAGGCATGGAGCGGGGGTAGTTACGTGGGTTGTTGTGGACGACAAGTAACAATGATGGAAGTGCATTTTTGTTGCTTACTACAATTTTTGCAACGACGGAAAGGAGATCATAGCATGCTGAGGACCAAATGACAATGAGGTTCGAAGTGTGTTCTTCCACAAGATGAAGACATGGAGGAGGGAAGTTCGGTATTGAAGGAGAAGAGATGATGTTTTCCCGGTTCCACCCTCTCAAGAACTCGTTACCTCCAACGATAGGATAGGCGAGGAGGTGTCTTAGGGGAGGGGAGGAGGATGGATGCAATGTATATGAAAATTTGGTATTTATAGAGTTAAAAAGAACTTTTTTAATGGATTCTGCTAAAGTTAACATCGTTTTGGAAGGAAGTTAACACAAATGGGTGCGTCGTAAGAGTTAGTGAGTTTACAAGGATCATGGGGTAAATATAAAGGTACCAGGGATTATCGTGTAATTGAAAAAATCACAAGGGCTATGGGGTAAAAATCCTTTGATAGTGTTTATTGACTTCCATTTTTTTTAAGAAAAAGGGCCTCCATCATATAGGTGTGTGCCCAAAAAAATCACCATTAATACACAAGTTTAAAGTACAAGACTATTTCAATCCAAAATCTTTTACCAGTGAAGACTCAAATTTCAAGTAGCGCCTTAGCATGCATAATGGCATTTTCTCCATAAAACTGATTTTGATGAAAAACCACCCCATATCTGGCTCGCCATAAATCCCCTATTACAGCCACACATCTTGATCTTTCCTCAGTATCATGCCAGTCCGAACTAATGGAGTCCCATAAACTTGCAACTCCACCTGTTGCAACTAAAGTACTGCCAAACATTGTCCAAAATATGGCTTCTATTAGAAAGATAAATATTTTAATAAATATCATGTTTACATGATTTTATTATCAAAAGTTATGTTAAACACCCGTGATTTTGTTAAATGGAACCTTAATAATGAATTTTCATTTTATTTCAAATCGAAAAACATAAAACCGTACAGCCTATGTATTTCCAGCATATCGCATAATCTCAATGTGTCGGCTACCTATCCAAACGACCCCATGGAGTCAACTGATGGTAGTCGGACCAAGGTTGAGCTTTGAAAATACGAAGATCCCTGTAGCTGGTCAAACAAGTCATCAATATGCAGTAGAGGATAACCACGGCCTCAAATTTCAGCGAAATTTGGTCGAAATTCTGTCAAATATCGATATCCAGTCGAAATCGAAATTCGACTGAAATGGCCGAAATGACTGAAATACGGGAGTCCTTGTACAAAAAATGATCGAAATGACCGAAACTGACATTTAGGGCCTTGAGGATAACGATTCTTTACCTTTCTCTTGTTCAGTTGTCGGTAGTCAATGCGCAACCTCATGTATCCATCCTTCTTCCTAACAAAGAGAATGGGAGCATCCCAAGGTGAAGTGCTCGGTTGCACAAAACGCAAGTCAAGTAGTTCCTACAACTGCAACTTCAGCTCTCTCAACTCAGCTGGTGCCATCAGGTATGGAGCCATCGAGATTGGTTGTGTATCAGGCAACAACACGATCTCGAACTCTCACTCTCTCTTAGGCAGTACACCCAGCAATTCATCAGGAAATACATTAGGGTGGTCTGACACCACCCTGATGTTCTGGCTCATTAGCTCTCTCAGGTGTCTCCCGGACAAATGCTAGAAATGTATCACATCCCTGATCAATGAGTCTCTGAGCTCTTGTGGACCCCCGGGATCCGGGTACCCGTTTACAACACAATTCGCGAAATTCCACTTATGACATCGCATTTAACAACATAATTTTATTACAAAAGCTTGCTTCGGTTATTACCTCAGAAAAGCTGTGGGTATCGTGCCCGCATGTCAGCTTCGGTCTCCCACGTCGCCTCTTTGATGCCGTGTCGGTGCCACAAAACCTTGACTAATGAAATCTCCTTGTTGCGAAGCTTCTTCTCAGCGCGATCAAGTATCCGGACTGACTTCTCCTCATAAGTCAGATCTGGCTCTACGTCAAGATTCTCGTAACTGATGATATGCCGAGGGTCGTGGACATATTTCCTCAGATTGGATATGTGGAAAACCTCATGAATAGCAGAAAGATGTGGAGGAAGAGCTACTCGATAAGCAACCTTCCCCACTCTAGCCAGAATCTCGAACGGTCCAACATATCGCGGCGCCAACTTGCCACGAACACCGAATCTTTGCACTCCCTTCATGGGAGATACACGGAGAAATACCCAATCTCCAACCTATAATTTATAGGAATGTCATTAGTATGAGATTAAGTTGAACACATATATATCATAATTGAGTGGATGAGGAGAAAATAATTAGATTACCTGAAACTCTAAGTCTCTTCTCCGACGGTCTGCATAACTCTTCTGGCGACTCTGTGCCGTCAGAAGCCTCCGTCTCACAAGATCAACAGCTCTCGCAGTCTCCTCCAAGAGATCCACGGTATATAAAGCATGATCACCTACTTCACGCCAACTGAGAGGTGTGAGGCATCTCCGCCCGTATAGGGCTTCGAATGGTGCCATGCCAATACTGAAGTGATAGCTGTTGTTGTACGTGAACTCCACTAACGGCAGATGGTCCTTCCAGGACCCTTTCCACTCCAAAGTACAAGCACGAAGCAAATCCTCTAGTGTCTGAATGGTGCGCTCACTCTGACCGTCAGTCTGTGGATGATATGCAGAACTCATCTTCAGCTCTGTCTGTAGTGCTGACATGAACTGATGCCAATAATGAGATGTAAATCTCGAATCCCTGTCAGACACCACCTCCCGTGGTATCCCATGTAGCCTGATAATGTTCTGCACATAGAGCTTGGCCAATCTGGATGGAGTGTAAGTCGTGTTGACAGGTATAAAATGGGCTGACTTGGTCAACCTATCAACAACGACCCAAATGGAATCATGGCCACCCGGTGTCTTCGGCAATCCCGTGACAAAATCCATAGAATTGCTCTCCCACTTCCACTCGGGAATGGGGAGAGACTGCAGTAATCCTGGTGGTCTCCTGTGCTCGGCCTTGACCATCTGACAGGTCATGCATCTGCTAACATGTAGCGCCACATCGCGCTTCATCCCATCCCACCAGAAATGTCGACGCAGGTCACGGTACATCTTTGTGCTACCTGGATGGATAGATAACCGTGAACTGTGTGCCTCGTCCAAAATGTCTCTGCGAAGCTGCTCGTCATTGGGTACAACGACCCGTCCTGCCTTCCATAAAATTGACTCTGTCATGACAAAATCATCAATTTCATCCTTGACAGCGCGCATGTATCTATCATGAATCCAAGGATCTGTCTTCTGGCCTTCGACGATACGATCCCAAAGGTTGTTGTATCGTGGAGGTATGGCGGTAGAATGGATGCGTTCTTCTGAGGATGCCAATCGCTCAAAGCTGCAAGCGTATCCCACATATATAGCCAGTTCGTCGTACCATCAGCATGTGCTCTCCTGCTAAGTGCATCAGCCACTACGTTTCCCTTACCAGGATGGTAAGAGACCATGCAATCATAATCCTTTAGCAGTTCGAGCCATCTACGCTGCCTCATGTTCAGCTCCTTCTGATCAAAGATGTACTTCAGACTCTTGTGGTCTGTAAAGATCTCGAAATTCACCCTATATAGGTAGTGACACAGATCTTCAAAGCGAAGACAACTGCCGTCAACTCCAAGTCATGTGTGGGGTAGTTCCGCTCGTGCGGTCTCAACTGCTGTGATGCATAAGCAATCACCTGTCCTCTCTGCATCAATACTGCTCCTAGACCTTCTCCAGATGCATCTGTGTAGACTGCATAGTCCTGAGTGCCTGAAGGAAGAGTAAGAATAGGCGTTGTAGTCAACCTCTCCTTCAGTGTCTGGAAGGCCTGCTCACATGAATCGTCCCAAATGAATGGAACTCCCTTCTGCGTCAGTCGTGTCAGAGGACGAACAATGCGTGAAAATCCGCTGACAAAGCGTCTGTAATAGCCCGCTAATCCGAGGAAGCTCCGAATTTGCGTGACAGTCTTGGGCTGCTCCCAAGACATAACTGTATCTATTTTCGCAGGATCAACCGCGATACCTGCTCCAGAAATGATGTGCCCCAAAAATGAGACCTGGGATAACTAGAACTCGCACTTGCTCAACTTGGCATATAGCTTGTGCTCCCGCAATATATCTAAGACAATCCGTAGATCATTCGCATGATCCCATTCATTCCGTGAATAGATGAGCACATCATCGATGAACACCACTACAAACTTGTCCAAGTATGGACGGAAGATACGGTTCATCATATCCATGAAAGCCGCAGGTGCATTGGTGAGCCCAAACGGCATTACCACAAACTCGTAATGTCCATAGCGAGTCCTGAAAGCTGTCTTCGGAATATCTGACTCACGAATCCTCAGCTGATGATAGCCTGAGCGAAGATCGATCTTCGAGAAAACCGAAGATCCCTGGAGTTTGTCAAACAAATCATTGATAAGTGGCAAGGGATAACGGTTCTTTACCGTTCTCTTGTTCAGCTGCCTGTAATCGATGCATAGTCTCATGGATCCATCATTCTTCTTGACAAATATAACCGGAGCACCCCAAGGTGAAGTGCTCGGCCTCACGAATCCCAAGTCAAGCAACTCCTGCAACTGCACCTTCAGCTCCTTCAACTCGGCTGTTGTCATGCGATAAGGTGCCATAGAGATCGGCTGGGTGTCTGGTAGTAATGTGATCTCGAACTCAATCTCTCTCTCCGGAGGTAGTCCTGGTAGCTTATTAGGAAACACGTTAGGGTATTCTGAGACTACTCGGATGTCCTGTGTCATCGGCTTCTGATCAGATACCTCCCGAACAAATGCAAGGTATGAATCACATCCCTGATCAACAAGTTGCTGAGCTCACAACACTGAGATGTACTCCATGGTGGAGTCATGTATAGTACCCTCAAAAGTGAACTCGGATAGATCTGGAATCCTGAAGATAACCGTCTTCCTAAAGCAATCAACAAGTGCATGATGAGTAGATAACCGATCCATGCCTAAAATCAAATCAAACTCATCAAGCTATAGGAGTATACAATCTGTGAGCATCTCGTGCCCGCCAATCAGTATGGGCAAGTGCCTGACTATCAAAGGAATAATGAACATCTGGCCACCTGGCCCTCGGATGCGATATGGAGAAGAGAGAGTCCCTGCGACTCTACCTAAAGAAGCAAGTAGCCTCGAAGCAAGAAAAGAATGTGTCGTGCCAGAATCAAATAAAACATGGAAAGGTCGATAAGAGTAGTCAGTACGTGTGCTAGTTGGTTAGTCATCTCCTGGTCTGGTCGGGATGACATGACTCTGCATGAGAACCATAATTGGTCATAAAAGTACCATTTGAATATACTTATAGTATATGCTTTTCCTCTTCTTGGGATATAATATGAAAATTAATGAAATTGGTGACATCTGTGTTGGTTGAATATGAATGTCATATTTCCCTTCTCGGACTCACGACAAGTCGGAAGACTGTCGCTATCCGAAAACTTAATGCGATCGGAATTGTATTGTTGCGAATGTGCGTATCGGGGTACCACTGCTCTGATACCAAACTGTGAACCCCTCAGGATCCGGGTACCCGTTTACGACACTATTCGCAACATTCCATTTATTGACATCGCATTATAAGCATAAATTATGGGGAAAAATTTTTCGCAATGAATATATTTGCAAGTGACATTCGACATTCACATTTACAACCACAAGATAATAAAGATAAATGTCACCAAGAATTTATTTCATTAACTTTCATTTCATTTTCAACCTGTACAATGTCTGAAAGTATATACAATATATCCCAAAATCTGACTGAAGAGAAAAGAAGCATATAACATTAACAACCGAACAAAAACTGAGGCAAAAAGAATAACATACCGTCTAGTATAGACCTTGTCTTCTGGAACCCTGTATAACTACTGAACAATAGACTCCTTTCCTGCCATGCGTGCAAGGAAGAAAAGGAGTCACAAACGTGAATACAAACCCGTAGTTTAAAATAAATAACAAGTAATTTTATGTGCAAAAGAGAGCAAGTAGAAAGGTGGAATAACTAAAATTTACATCTACTTGCGTAAGTAAAAGGGTTTTCAACTGTTTGACATTAAGTTCATTTGTTCTCCCCTTTTTCTCATTCATCCCATATTTATATATATATATATATATTTATATATTTATATAAAGTTTAGATAAAAGACCCTAACATATAATGATTTCATGTGTTTTAAGATCATGATTTTGGGTCTTGGAGATCATGTTGCGGAACTTAATGGCTACTTTCTTGTCATTGAGATCATGTCATGGGTTTCGATAATGGACTGATATGATGATGATGAATTTGATCCTTAATTCTATTTACTCCTTCTAAGTTAGTGGATAGTCCGTGGTCTTGGTCTGTGTGTAGCCTCACACTATGACTCTAAGGTATTAACTACCTTAGGGTTGGGGGGCCTCCGTAGGCATGCGGTGTTGTGTAATGCATCCTAACTAAGTTCCCAACACGTCCACTAACTTATAGGGATTTCAAACCAGATTAAAGTCACCTCCAATCAACTCAATTTTAATTGTAATTTCCTCCAATCCTTCACTCTAACTCTCTCAGATGCAACTCTTGATGATTTAGATGTAGATATAGATGTAGATATGGATGATCTGGATGTAGAATCGCCAAGTCTGTTTGGCGAAGGTAAACTCAAGCGGTGAAGAAGCCTACAATGGCTCTTCCGTCTCGCCCTCTAGTTGGAAGGCCGGTCCAATAGAGGGATAGGTCTACTCCCCAACTACGCCACTGAGACGGGTGAGAGGGACTTCCCGGGAAGTCGCTCTAGAAAAACAGCCCGACCGGTAACGGGCAACCGAGCTCGTACGTAAAACTGAAAACCAAGGATCCCCCGCCTGGGTATCCTAAAAGACAGGGTCAGCGGAACTGGTCTAAAGTCTGGATCCCAACGAGGCGTAAAAACACTGCGCGCTCGCGTAAAAACCGTGTAAAAGACTGGGATCCTAGACCCGCGCACTAGGCGGCCGCTGCCCAATCTGGGCTTCCTTTCCTCCGCCCAGTTGAGGGTCACCGCGCCCTCGCACGATCATGGTAAAGATCACCATGATTGGCACTATTATTTGATAGTCTTACTTAATTCCAAGATCTTTCACTTGTTTCATAATTTCTTCTATGGTCAACTCAACATGTCTAAGTATGTTGCTAACAACTTATCAACAGTGATTTATACTATAGGATCGATAAATAGGATTAACATAATGATCACATGAGTCCCTAGATTGATTCAATTAAATCTATGATAAATCTTTAAAATTATCTTACTGTGCATATTGACACCTCAAACTTTTATATATGTTATTCTTGACTGATGGTCCATAGACAAGGAACATGTCGCATAAAAACCCCTTTGACATAGTGGGTCGTTCAATACCTTCTATCACATCGTATTTTATTACTTGGAATGTTAATATGGTTGATTAATTCTAAAAATAATCAATCAACTTCCTGTTATCATAAACAATTACTAGTTAATCCTTTCTGTTTTTTTTTTACTGAATGCACAATATTATAGTGCATTCACATTTTATCCTTAAACACATTGCTACAAGTGTTTTTATGGTGGTTTATGAACAACAGTAAATTAATTGTTAGTGCTAAGCTACTACAATTGTAGCATACTACAAAAAGCCCCTTTCAATGACCATTTTACATCATCTACCTTCTAAATTTTACCTATCAAAAATAGATCCTAGGAACTGGTTGTACAGCCACTCACGTATATGATTCATTAATTTTATCCTCTATATATGGCCTGATAGATTTTTTTTTACAGAAAAACTTTATTTTTTACAAAAAGACTGAATTAGCTCTACTTTGCGGCTCTAGCAAACACCAATCAAAGACATGAAATATTTAAGTATGAATACACAATAGTTATAGCTAACTAATGCCCTTGGGAATCAATTTATATTTGTCCATATGGAAAAAAGAAATAGCATAATGGATTATTAGAAGTTATTTCTCACCTTAAACCTTATACATGTCTACTCCTGTCACACTAGATTCTATTACATAAGATCTTAAATTATTTCTAATTAGAGGATCCAATTATATATCTTGATATCTACCTATATTAACAATAGAAGATCAGTACAGTACTCAGGAACTAGATTTTTTTATTACTTTTACTTTTTTTTTCAGTAGCAATTCAATGCTTAATTTATATGTAAACCCAATTAGTATAAACTTTTATTTATTTATTTATTTTTTTGCAAGAAAAATCCATCTATATAATTTATAGCCAGATATTGTTATTTTAACAATAATATAAATTTTTGACTCATGAATTTAGGTTTAATTTAAAACTGAATCATAAACAGGACATTTATATATTCTCTTGATATACATATAGATGATGTTATTTCATACTATTCAAATACACCAATGATCCTACATTCCTCATGTTTTAATTGTATGAAAACTACTGTTGGTGCTACAATATCGGATGAAATTGATGATAATTTGGCATGAAATATACATGCATGGCAGCAATAAGGGGGTATGGGATTGTACCTATCTGGATCTCCTATATGGAGATGAGATTTTTTATTTTGCATGCAGCAGCTCCAAGATAACAAGGAGCATCAACACCTCCAAGAGAAGCAACATCACCTTCTGCTTTGTTGATTAGCAGCTACAGATGCTGGGAGCAGCTGTTGGCACTTGGATTTAATGCAGTAGCTTCTTGTCTTTTTGGAATGAAGACAACAACAAGGAAGAGAGGGGGTTAGAAACCTAACGTTGGAATGAATAGGAGATATAGAAGAGGGATTGCACCTTTATTTTAAATCTGAAATGGAGATCACAACATGCAAATCTGGAAATTAGAACAGCAGCTCCAGGCTGTTCTTGAGGAAAAATCAGTGGGGGTTCTATGAGAGAAATGAGAGAGATGAAAGGGAGAGGAAGGGAAAGGAGGTCTCGGATGGTTCTTATAGGGAAATAGGGAGATAGGAATAAGGAGAGGGAGGTTCTGGGAACCTTCCTCCTGTTTTTTTTTTTATATATTTTTTTTTACTGTAGCACAGTCTGCTACGCAGTTTGTAACATAAAAAAAATTAATTTTTTAAACCATTTTATTTATTTGTTTGAAATACTAAAGTCTTCCGTATTCGTACCTCGGATGTCGGATTTTGACGAACAATATCTCGTTGTGATCGTCTCTGAACGACGATCAAAATGAGTATAATATTGACATACTTCCGATCGAGTTTTGAATACCCGAAATTTTCGGATACGGTTTTTGTTTAAGATTAAATGTTACGGTTTTAAAATATCAAACGACCTCCCGATTGACGAACGGTCGATTCCGTTGGTCTTGTATCGTGGAATCGGATCTATTGATGGTCTCGATTCGTTTTGCGGTTTCCGAATTTGCATCGCGGCTTTTTCACGGCACGCATTACGATGCGACCGATTTTGATCGATTTCGCCCGAACGACTTTTGATTCACGATCAATAGATCGTTTTAGTTGTTTAATATTGACCAACAACTTTATTAGATTTTCGGACCCTAATCGGGTCGAGTTCGGGTTTGGCGAATTTCGGATGTTACAGCTCTCAACACTGAGATGTACTCCATGTTACCCTCAAAAGTGAACTCGAGCAAATATGTAATCTTGAAGACAACTGTCGTCCTAAAGCAGTCAACCAAGGCATGATGAGTTGATAACCAATTCATACGCAAACGTATTGTTGACACGAGATTTTCAAGGTTTTATTCGGATGAAAATAAATACAATGTTGTCGTAACCTTAAAAATTCTGCAACAAACAAAAAATATTTTTTATTTTCTCAAGCCCAAATAATTACAGAAAAATGTAGCAAGATAAGTTTTTGCTATTTAATTAAGATGTACAACAACAGGATCGAACTCAGTGAGGCTACAATTCTCGAGGGTTATTCTATCCAATGAAATAAATCAATAAAAGAATGAAGGAATCTCAAGCACCACTCATGGTTTTTTTTACAATATTTTTGTCTTTTAATTGTTTTTAAATTTTTTATTTCTGTTTTTTTTTATTTTCAGATTTTTATTTTTAATGATTTTGATTTTTGCAACTTGTTTATTTTCAAAACTCATCGAGTTGTAATAAAAGATAATCTGTTGATCATCTCGTGATGGCCAATCATCACTGGTAAGCCTCTGATTACCAATCAAATAACGAACAGTTGGCCACCTGACTCACATATGTAAAATAGAGGATCTATGGCTTATGCAACTCTACCTAATGAAGCTACTAATCTCGAGGCGATGATTGAATGGGTTGCGTCAGAATTAAATAAAACATGAAAAGGACGGCCCAAGATTGAGAGCATACATTTCACCACAGTGGTTGTTGATCAGGGTGTAAATGAACCAAACCTGTCTGGGTCCAGTTCGGTTCGTTTACGTAGGTATATAGGTCAAGTTCGGCTCGATTCGATAAGATTAAAACCATGTTCAGGTTCGGTCGATTCGGTTGAGGTTCCGAAGGTTCGGTTCGTTAAAGGTTCATTATATACATAGTGAATGGGCACAGGTTAAGTTGGTGAAGGTTCGGTTCGATTCGTTAAAGGTTCGATTATATACAAAGTGAATGGGCACAAGATTACAATAAATGAACACAACAAATGCCTTGTTTCAGCACAATTTAGGCTTGTTTATATGTGAAGTGTCGTCTCCTTTTACAACCTTTATAAAGAGGCATATACATCTAATTGAAAATAATAGTCTCTATACAAATAACATTCCCATTATCTCTACAAATAAACATATAGCCCTAAAAAAATCACAAGATGAACTGGATTGCCAGAAAATCATAGCTCAGATATGTGAAGTATATACCATCATTCGTGTCGATGCGGGTTGTTGTTGCCTGCGAGGAGGAGAGGAGCGTCGGGTCGCCAACTCGCTAGACGAGAGGCTTGATGCCGCTTAAAGGAGTAGGAGGGGCTGCGGGGGCTGCTAGCCTTAGGAGGAGAAGCACGAGGGGGGGAACGGTTGCGGCGGCCGCGTGGAGAGGGGGAGCGGGAACAACGGCTGCAGTGGCCTCGTGGAGAGGGGGAGCAGGAGCAGGACCGGTTGGAGGAGGGGATGCGACCCCAGCGGTTGCCTGAAGGTGGAGTAGGGTTGCGCGACGGTCGCTTGGAGAGGGGAGAGGGTGTGACGGCCGCGTGGAAAGGGGGAGCGGGAGCAGGGCCGGTTGGAGCAGGGGATGCGGCACCTGCGGTGGCCTGAAGGTGGAGTAGGTTGCGCGGCGATCGCTTGGAGAGGGGAGCGGGTGCGGCGGCCACGTGGAGAGGGGGAGCGGGAGCAGGGTTGGTTGGAGGAGTGGATGCGGCACCTGCGATGGCCTGGATGTGGAGTAGGTTGCGCGACGGCCTCTAGGTAGGAGGAGGAGGGTTGCGTCGGTGTGCGTAGATTAGAGGAAATAGAAGAGGAGAGGCGGTTGTGGTATGTGTTTCTGTGGATTACGAATTTATGAATGTTAGGGAATATGGACCTTTAGTTTCTGAAAATTGAATATAAAATTATATATAAGGGTTACTTGTGACTTGTGAGCTTTATATGAGGTCTCAATTCCCAAAGTATATTATATATATGTATAATTATTTATATATATTTATTTATATCGAACTATTAACGAACCGAACCTAAACGAACCTACCATTTCAAGGTTCGGTTCGTTTATGTAAACGAGCCCAAAGTTGTGTTAAGGTTCGGTTCGTTTATTATCGAATCGAACCTGAGCGAATATCGAACCTGAGATTTTTCTGACAGCCCTAGCTGCTGAACGTGCATGCTCCTGAGTTACCGTATGAAGTTGTTCCTGCCTCTCTGGTATAATGCTCGAGCCGGCCACACTTTGTGTCTGTCTCTGCGGCCTCATGAATTTGGAGTTCCCACCGCAGAAACTCCCCGTACGTTGTGTCTATGGTCGAGAGGGTTGTGGTTGAGGTCGAGGTGCACTAGAAGCTTGGGTGGTGACCCCACTGATGGTACAGAAAACACTGCACTGACGGGGTAGGCATAACGGACGTGTCGGTGCTCCGAGTCGGTCTTGTTGTGGGTCTCTCCACTCCATGTGACCTATATAGTTGTGTTGTATTGGTGCCATGTCTGGCAAGTGCTCCTCCCAAGGTAGTCACGGGAGATGAGCGGGCACTGCCAAAAATGTTGATCCTGAAGGGTGGAATCATTTGGCTGACCTCTGGTGCTGAAATGGTCACCGTATCGGTCCAGATGATCGTTGTGGTACATCTGTTGCCTCAGAAGAACTCCCGAAACGTCTCTCTCTAATATCCTTGAACTTCTCCGCTTCATCAGTTGCCTCGGAGATGGATGTGAGGCGCAATCCAGCTAGCTTCTCCTGTACCTCTTCCCTCATTCTCCTGATGAACTTCTCCAGATTCTCCTGTGGAAATGCAGCCGATGCTGGTGTGTGGCGGGACAACTCAGTGTAGCGTACAAAATATTGTTTAGCTGTCATCCGTCCATGGCTAAGCTCTGTAAAAACTTGACGTTGGGACTCCTTTCACTTCCCAGAGAAGAAGTGAGATCTGAAGCTAGTCTTGAAATTGTCCATGGTGGGCTCACGCCGCCCCATTCAGAAACTATCGCCTCGCATCTCTTGGTGCGCGAATCATACGGAGTACCTTTACCACTTTCTTCAACCACTGCTCTGCCTCATTTTGGGTCCATGTGCCCTTGAACTCGGGCACATTAGCTCATTGATACGATGTGAAAACCAACTGATGCCTATGTACGACAGTGGTCGTGCACTATCTCATCTGCAGAAGGTACAAGATTCTGCTCCCAACCATGATCTCCATCATCAGCTACATATGTTGGTATCCCCTTAGGCAGGACATCGAATTGAGACTGCTACACCTCCACGGACTGCGGTTGCTCCTGTGGTGTTCCATCCTGAGAAGGATGGTAGGTGAAGTCGGACAACTCCTCGAATCTCATCTCTATATCTCTCTACATGTTAGCTATCTTTGTCTATTGAGCCAAAATATGATCTCCATGGCCTCTTATCTCCAGTTGTCGATCCCTCATAGCAGTCTGTCTGCTACTATTGAAGGTCTGTAAATGCAACCATAATACGTTCGAATCAGTCTGCTATTTCTTGACCAACCCTAGGCGTCATGGTTCTACACAAGAATTAATATCATTAGTCATAACAGTGGTTATTGCAAGTATAATTGATTATGTTTTTCTCTTCTTGAGATTACTATATGGATATTAAATGCAAAAGGTGACACATGTGGTTATTGAATTCGGAAGTCATTCTTTCCCCCTCAGACTCACGACAAGTCGGTGGACTATCGCTATCCGAGAAGTTATTGCAATCGAAATTCTGCGAATGTGTGTAGCGGGGTACCTCTGCTCTAATACCATTACGGTCGTGCCCTGGAATCCGGATTACCCGTTTACACAGCATTCACATTATTTGATTCACGAATGATTGCATCAAGTGACGAAAATACAAGGAAATTTTGCGCAATTTGAATGACATTCACAATGACAATAAGCCACATCAATACATATGTCATCAAAGAAACATTGCATTAATTCTCATATAGTATAACATGTATCAAAAAAAATTTATCATTTTATACATGTATCCCAAAAATATGACAGAAGAGAAAGTAAACACAAAAGAGATACACTTATCTGTACAAAGCTATCATATGTACCATTAAAAGGCAATCGTCGTCTGAACAGCAAAACCTAAGAGACCTGCTGACCGAGCTATTGTGCCTCATGCACCTTCCCTGTCATCCATGTTAGGGACAAGGAGACGTTAATAAATGTTGAGTACAAACATTAAATATTAAAAATAAACATGAGTATAAGTGGTTACAAAAGGAAGCGTAATGACTTCATATAATAATTTAACTACTTGCATAAAAAGAATGTTATCTAACTACTCAGTATATTAATCCCTTTTTTACTAACCATACCCCAAGATCAATGTTTAATAATTTCATCTACTAACCATAAGGTAATGTTGGAGTAAGAGATCTGGATACAAGTCATGTCCTTTCATTGATATCATTTATATGATGTAGTGATAGATCATTTCAAGATTATTTCCATGTCACGATCTCTATCCTCGCCAAAACCTACTGGCGAAATAGTAACCAAACTCAAGCTGTGAAGAAGCCCCATAAGGGACTCATTTGTCTCGCTTCCCCAATGGAAGGCGGTCTAGGGGAAAGCTAGGAAAAACTCCAACTATGACCCTTGAGACGGGTGGGATAGACTCTCTGGTCCGAGTCACTCCACTCCTGCCCGAACTAGTGTAGGAACGGGCTAAAGAAGCTTGAAGAAAACCGAAGGGTCCTCCAGCATAGGATCCCTAGCAAAACTCAGGGTCAGCAGAACTGGTCTAGCGAAAACACATGGATCCTAGGGAAGCGGAAAATTACGAGCTCGCGATAAAATCGGGGAAGGGACTGGGATCCTAGACCCACGCACTAGGCGGCCGCTGCTCAATCTGAACATCCTTATTCCAGCCTAGTTGAGGCTCACCGCACCCTCGCACGGTCAGGTGTAAGGGGCATCTCGACCGACCAAATGTCTGCTGCTACGGATTCACAATTTAGATTCCAACCCACATCACCGAAATCAATCCCAAATCAGATCATATACCAAATTCTGGCAACATGGATTTAATGGCACAAAGCATATATGATCAGAGACCTCTATAAGAAAATGATGGTAAATGACCCATATTTGAATTTTAAACAAATATAATCTTACTGCTTAATCTTGCATATACTAATTTAGGTTGAATTTATTGTCTGATTGTTATATTAAGTGAATTTAAACGTGCTACCTCTTCATGTGAGGATTTCTAAATTGTCATTGTAATGACCTGAGCCATGTTTCAAAACTTCATTTCCGATGGAGAAAAACATCTCGTAGTGATTTGCTTGTTGTAGTCAAAAACTGGATTACAACCATAAGCATTTAACTCTTTTAGGAGCCTATTCTAAACCCTCGTTTCAGCTAGACACTGTTAAAGTTGAGGTGTTTCTACCCTTTTAAAATACCGACCCATGGCAGAGTTCATATTCTCCATCATGCTTACTTTTCATCGTGTTAATATTTGATGCTGCAGTTCCACGTTTTTCATCAGGTCCATGGCTCTGATATTTTTTGGGAGAACCCTAATATAGCTTCATTCTCTGACAGATTCTAGTTGAGAAAATTTGCGATTATTGCTTCTTGCATCTATCTGCAAGTACATCTAAACCAGTATCGGCATGGCAAGGGTCCTAGAAGGACCATCTGCCGTTGATAGAATTCGTGTACAACAACAG
The DNA here is from genome assembly GCA_037367405.1 of Ottelia alismoides. NCBI lineage: Eukaryota > Viridiplantae > Streptophyta > Magnoliopsida > Alismatales > Hydrocharitaceae > Ottelia > Ottelia alismoides. The sequence goes on from JAZKJV010005760.1 coordinate 199,851, forward strand.
CTATCATTCCAATATCGGCATGGCACCATTCGAAATCCTGTATAAGCGAAGATGCCTCACACCTCTCATTTGACATGAGGTAGGTGATCATGCTCTTTACTCCGTAGATCTCCTGGAAGAGACTTTGCGAGGGTTGTTGATCTTGTGAGACGGAAGCCTCTGACGACACAGAGTTGCCAGAAGAGCTATGCGGACTGTAGGAAAAGAGATTTGGAGTTCCGGGTAATCCGATCCTTTTTTCTTAATCAAATTGCATATATGGTTTATTTAGATTCAACTTAATCTCATACTAATGAAATTCTTGAAATTACATGTGGGAGATTGGGTATTCCTACAAGTATCTCCCATGAAGGGAATACAAAGATTTGGTGTTCGTGGTAAGCTGGCACCACAGTATGTTGGACCGTTCGAGATTCTTGCTAGAGTGGGGAAGGTGGCTTACTGAGTAGCACTTCCTCCACACCTTTCTATTATACACGATATATTCCACATATCCAACCTGAGGAAGTATGTATACGACTCTCGAGACGTCATCAGCTGCGAGAACTTGAACGTGGAGCCGGATTTGACATATGAGGAGAGGCCAGTGCAGATCCTTCACAGTGTTGTGAAGAAGCTTCGCAGTAAGGAGATTCCCTTGGTAAAGGTGCTTTGGCACCGACATGGTGTCGAAGAGGCGACATGGGAGACTGAAGTAGACATGCGGGCACGATATTTGTATGTAACATTCAGGTCCAGTTAAAACCGAACCCAACCCAATTAGGGTCCATTTAACGCAATAAAGTTATTAGACAATATTAAATAACTTATCGATCAATTGATCATGAATCAAAAGTTGTTCAGGCAAAATTGACTAAAGTCGAACGCATCGTAATGCGTGTCGCGAAAAAGCCGCAACGCAAATTTGGAAACCGCAAAACAAATCGAGACCACCTAAAAATTTGATTCGACGAAACAAGACCAACGGAATCGATCGTTTGCCAATCGGAGAGCATTTGGTATTTTAATTTCACAAAATTTAATCCCAAACCAAAATCGTATCTTGAAATTTTCGGGCATTCAAAACCGACAAAAAATATATCAACATTATACTCATATTGATCGTAGTTCAGAGACGATCAAATCGAGATATTGCGCATCGAAATCGGAAACTTGAAATGCGAATACGGTCCACTTTAAGAATGACAAATAAAGAGAGATTTTTAAAAAATAAAATAAAAAATTTTAATTCTTAGTGTTGTTAAAAAAAGAGAAGGGAAATTTATACACCATATAATCATGACATCATGGGTGATCTCATAGTCAATGATGTCATTAGTGACATCATTTGTGTTGATGTCATGGCTGACATCATATGAGAAGCTTCCTCCCTCTTTCCCTATCCCATTTCCTCTCTTCTCATGTTCTTCCTATTTCTCCAAAATTTCCAACGAGAAGGAGAGCCACATCCCCTCTCTTCTCTTTCCCTTGTCATTATCTCATCTTTCCCTCTTCTATTTCTCTACAACCAAGGAATCGCAGCCCCTTTCTTGCTGGAAAGCTTCCTGAGAAGCCCCAAATTCCAGCCTCTTGTTGCTGCTTCTTCAACCTGGAGGAAGCTACTGCAAATCCAGGCATCTGAAGGCCTTGGAGCTGCTCCAAATCACCAACTATAGCCTGCAAATAGATCTTCATTTAGAGATCTAATTAGGTACAATCCCATCTCTTCTCTTTACTGCCATACATGTGAAAGTTAGACATTCTTTTGTTGCCATTCATATATTTCTAAAAGCCTTAAATCTAATATTAAAGATTTAATGAACAACTAAACCATTCTCTTGTTGCTGCATTCGTGTCTTTCTATTACCAAGTTGCCTAAAAATTTTGGGTGTGATTGGTATGTATTCCAAGATTTTGTGAAACAGAAAAATTCTGTTTATAATTGGGAATGAAAGATATAACAAACAGGTAAATCTTATATGTGGCCTCGAATATCCTAGATTTTATACAACTATTTGTAATAATTCTAGAGTTGGTATAAGTCACTCCCAGTGTAAATGAATCATGATACACAACTTTTAAATGAATATTACTCAAACAATAACAAGATATATGTATCAGAAAGGGGACTTCATCACCTATACTTATGGAAGTTGTGAGCATGGAACCCAACCACAACTGCAATATGAATGGGATAACAAACAGGTTAGGATACAAGATATATATATATATAATAGTAATAGTATAATTGTTAGAAAATCGGAAGCGGAAGCGATAATGATAAACAGAGCAATAGAACAAGAAAGATAAACATCAAAGAACACAAAAGATTTTTACGTGGAACCCTACTCCGTGAGGAGCGGGATGAAACCACGGGAGAAGCCCCTTAACTGGGCGTGTTTGTCTATTGACTTTCTCATCTGTTACAGGAGGCCTGGGGCTCCTTATATAGCTTCCACAGGGCCTCCAAGTCCCACCACTAGGCGGTATGGGACTAAACTCAGTGGTGGGGTAAATGGATCTTGGAGAGATCCATTTACCCACCTATTACATAAGTGACGCATGCTCCAAATATTCTAACACTCCCCCTCAAGCTGGAGCATGCAATGCTCAGCTTGGACAAACAGGAAGAAACTCAACTCACAATACATGACACTACAGACAATATCAACCCAACGCGCACAGCTGCTGCAGTCGAGGACGCTGCTTCTCATGGCGTGCATGTGAGGAGGACGAACGGGGCTGGAGTGTCTATCTGGCTCAGAGAATGGTACTCTACTGTGGAGTCCCTATGATACCACATGAAAACCCTTGCCCTTAATGGCATAGGGAATAGTCCTCTGCTCTGGAGTCCCTATGGCTCACATGAAAGCTCTGGCCGACCAACAAGAATGACAAATGATTGGCATGCGTCATCGTCGAGTCTGAATCTGAAATTTGTAGAGTCTGAACATCTGACCGGTTTGGAAAGCTGATATCTGAATCTTGGAACAAGACCTGTGACTCTACATATACTCCCCCTTTCTCCCATACTGGTCGGAATGACGTTGTTGACCACGTTGGGAGAAGATAAGATAATACATAATTATGGGGAAAAACAAACCATGAACTTGCGGCTTTTCATAAATTTTTTTAAGCCGTCTCATCATTTTTTTTTGAAACATTTTTTTAAGCCGTAACTCTCTTTTTTTTCCGGCTTTTTATCAACATTTTTTTAAACTATGCATACGGCTTTTGAGATATACACGGCCTTTTTTTTCTCATCATTTTTTTTTAAACTTTGCGTACGGCTTTTCTTGTACGCAGCCTTTTACCTTTTTTTTTTTCAAACCTCAGCCCATTTGGGCCTACAAAAGCTACCTCACCCTTTTTTTTTTTTGCAAATAGATCAGCCCACATGGGCACTTACACAAATAACCCGTTTTTTTTTTATTGTTTTGGACTGCCGCCGCAGCCTCCTTGGGCCCTTTTTTTTTTCTTTGCAAAACTATACTTCTCCCCCTTTTTTCTATCTCCTTTTTTTTTATACAGCCGTTCCCCCCCCCTTTTTTTTCTCGGCTGTCATTTGACCCCCTTTCCTTTTTTTTCTTTTACTCAAGCTCTCGGCCCACATGGCCCCTTTAACAAATAACACATTTTTTTTATAAACAACTTGGGCCCAAAGGGAGGGGAAACCCTAGGGTTTCTACGAGCCCGTATCTGGTGCCGCCGCCCCCATGGGGGTTCTTCTTCGCGGGACGCCAAGCATCTGGATCGTGAGGAAGATAGGCTTGCGCGAGGGCCTGGAGATCGCGCCTCTGCGCGATGGGAAGGACTTCCACCTGGTCGTGGCTGGGAGAGGCGCGCGAAGATCTGCTGGGAGGAGCGCCGCCTTGTGCCAAGAGCCCCGCCTGGGCTTGGAAACATCGCGCGAGGGAAGAGCCGGTCGAGAGGATAGAGCCTGAGGGCCGCGCGGCTGGATTTCGCGATCGTCGGCCGGGAAGGAGTGCGGCCATTGCCGCTGGATGTTGCAGGAGTTGCCGTCAGTGCCTCCTGAGCACGAGGGCGCCGCCAAAGGGTGCGGAGGTACCATCGATATGGGGAGAGAACACGCGGCCTGGAACCGCCCTTTGTTAGGGCTGAAGAGATTCACCGTGGAGGGTGCCGCCTGGGCGTCTGTTTGCGGCAAGGGGCGAGCTGCGGCCTGGGATGCGCTCGCCCATCGCTGGGTTTGAAAGAGAAGATGCAGGGGAATCTCGCCGCCTTTTTTTTTTAAAGAAAAACACGTTGCTGCTTGAGATTGGGAAGACGATCCCTGAGCCCCGATTGAAGGGCTGTGCTGGAGATGGCTAATGCGCGAACTGCAGGATCGCCTGGGACGAAAGCGGCACAAAGAATATTTTTGATGAGGGTGTCTGGAGAAACCCTAAAACTTGCCTTGCTCACAGAAAGAATGAACAGAAATCCCACTCTGAATCTGATAATTGGTTCTCGGAAAAAATAATGAACCTATAAAAAAAATCCCCGAGAAACGAACCCGCTCTGATCCCATGTTAGAAAATCGGAAGCGGAAGCGATAATGATAAACAGAGCAATAGAACAAGAAAGATAAACATCAAAGAACACAAAAGATTTTTACGTGGAACCCTACTCCGTGAGGAGCGGGATGAAACCACGGGAGAAGCCCCTTAACTGGGCGTGTTTGTCTATTGACTTTCTCATCTGTTACAGGAGGCCTGGGGCTCCTTATATAGCTTCCACAGGGCCTCCAAGTCCCACCACTAGGCGGTATGGGACTAAACTCAGTGGTGGGGTAAATGGATCTTGGAGAGATCCATTTACCCACCTATTACATAAGTGACGCATGCTCCAAATATTCTAACAATAATATATTTGCAAAAGTACAGCTATGTAATCTCGCACCAACTCCTCTTACAAACACTAATAAATCATTGATGTAAATACATGCATTATGTAAAGGATAATAAAACCATGTTCTCCTAGTGACATGAGAGAATTGTTGTGAGTAAATGGACATACTATATAACTATATCTATCGGTATGATCCCCGGACCCATCCCAAACACTTTTAAATCTCATGAGTATCATTAAAATCACAGTGTAATATAGTCCTTGATTTTAGATTTCATAAAGTAATGATGACAAATTGGGGGAAATTCTAAATTATTTTTTTAAAATACTAATCATCTTCATCAATGATCATTAGTGTAACTTGCTAAATGAATATAATTTATCACATTGATAGAATGGACTGTTCAATTAGACCTGTAGAGCCAATTGAATAGGATATAGAGATCCATGAACTTAGACGGCCAATAAGAATCAATGATGATTAATATTAGTGCCGGTCTTGGTGACCTTACACTTGACCGTGCGAGGGCACAGTGACCCTCAGTTGGGTGGGAGATAGAAAGCCCAGATAGGCCAGCGACCGCCTTGTGCGCGAGTCTAGGATCCCAGTCCGTTTCACGGTTTAACGCGAGCTCGCAGTGTTTTTACGTCTCATTGGGATCCCGACTTTTGACCACTTCCGCTGACCCTCTGTTTTAGGATACCCATGCGAGGGATCCTCGGTTATAGTTTTTCGTACAAGCTCGTTTGCCCGTACTAGTTGGGCCAGTTTCTAGAGTGATTTTTTCGGAGAATCTCTCACCCGTCTCAGTGGCGTAGTTTTGGAGTAGACCTATCCCTCTATTAGACCGTACTTCTCGCGCCTAGCGCCTAGCGCCTCTCGCGCATCTCGCGCACAGCGCCTCTCGCGCTTAGCGCCTCTCGTGCCTAGCGCGCCTCTCGCGCATCTTCTCTGCGCTCCTGTGCGCACTCCTACGCGCACTACAGCGCGCTCTCTTCAGCGCATCTGCGTGCTGTGCGACAGCGTGCGCTAGGGCACGAAATAGCGCCTGCAACAGGAAGCAAGCCAGTACATCACCTGCGCCTGGGCAGGTTCTAGTGCACACCTGTGCACCTCCAGTTGCCTACGCGTGTGCTTCTTGCACCTGCGCGCGTCATCTCCAAGCGCGCGTCATCTCCTGTGCACCTGCGCATGAAGGCTACATACCGCATGTGCATACTGTGTGCGTGCGGATCGTAGCACGCGCAAATTCATGGGGATAGTTGCTTGAGGTCTACACATGCAACTAATCCCGTCTATGTCATTGTAGACAAAGATTATCTCTTGTCATTCGCTCCAGTCTTCCGTCTCCAGTATGTCAGAAAGCAAGGCAGATATCCCGTCTATTGGCGCATTTCGTGGTCCACCGCCCATTGTCAAGATGGATGGTACGAACTATGAACTGTGGGCAATGCAGTTCATGAGTATGATGAAGTCTACAGGTAAGAAGCACATTCTTACCGAGCCCGAGCCTGCAGAGAAGACTGGAGTTCATGCCTCATGGGAGGTCGATGATGCATATGCCAAGGTGTGGCTATCTGGCACATTGGCTATTGAAATCGCCAATGACATTCTACATCAACCCACAGCCAAAGACATGTGGGATATCCTGGCAGCGACATATTCTTAGGCGAAGAACGAGACGAAGATCCTGCAACTACAACATGATATATTCACAATAAAGCAGAACGGCCGTCCTTTACATTCTCTCTATACATCATTGAGAGGGATGTTCGAGAAGCTTTATAGCTTCATGCCTCTTACCGCCACGCCAGAACAGCAGAAGACATACAGGAATGCGACGATGGTGGGTGTGTTTCTCGCTGCACTTGATCCAGAGTATGAGGCAGCACGTTCACAGATTTTGGCGGACTCGACTATTCCTCCCATGGAGGAAGCTTTTCACAGATTGAGTAGGATCACAGTGCCTTCAGCAGCTGCGAGTCAGAATCCCTCAGCTATGGCGGCCAACAGAGGCCGCGGTTTTCATCACCAGGGCCGTGGACGTACTCCTCGTGGAAGGGATGGCCGCACTAGGCCAACATGCTCATATTGTCACCGAGTCGGACATACTGAAGACACATGCTACTCGAAGCATGGATTCCCTGCATCTGCACGAGCCGCTGAGCAGATAGAGCCCCCATCTGCTGCTACACTGGATCAACGATTTGATGATCTAGTTGCCCGCCTCAGGGGCATTATCCCACCATCCGGTCCAGCACCGACTACAGAGAGTCATACTGATGCTGCTGCTTCTGCCTCTGCCTCTACTAGTACTTCAGGTAGTACACTTGCACTCCACAGTAGTAGATCTGATACATTGCCGTGGATCATGGACTCGGGCGCTACACATCATCTATGTGGCGACCAGAGTCTACTTACTGGATACACTCAGATTCCTCCAGGACGGACAGTAGTGATTGCCAATGGCACGCACTCCCCTATCACGGGTCAGGGGGAGATTAGATTGACATCTTCTATGCAGCTCAAGAATGTCCTACATGCACCGCATTTTTCTATGAATCTGTTGTCAATTAGTCAGATTACGAAGGATCTCCATTGTCGAGCTATTTTTTATCCATCTTCTTTGATTTTTCAGGACATCCGTACGGGCAACGTGATTGGTCATGGCTATGAGCAAGGAGGCCTTTATCGTCTGAACGAGACCCCATTTGCTGGAACCACATCTTCTCCTGCTGAACAAGTATCTCCTCTCCTGTGGCATCTGCGCTTTGGTCATTTACCGCTTCAGAAGTTGCGTCTAGTTCTACCCTATGGTCTCTCTCACACACCTATCCAGTGTGAGGCATGTCAGTTGGGAAAGCATCACGGGTCGTCTTTTCCCAGTAGTCAAGGTCGGAGTAGTAACTCCAAGTTTGAGTTGTTTCATGTCGATGTCTGGGGTCCGAGTCGTGTTCCCGATCATCAGGGACACAGGTTTTATATTGTATTTGTGGATGATTTCTCTAGAGCGTCATGGGTCTTTCTAATGAAAAATAAATCTGAAGCAGGAAACATTATTATCCACTTTCTTAATGAAATTCAAAATGTTTTTTCCACTTCTGTCAAGATTGTGAGAAGTGATAATGCCTTATAGTTGTGCACCAACATTCTAGCCAATTACTACTCCTCAAAAGGGATTATTCACCAAACATCTTGTGCTCATACATCTCAACAGAATGGGGTTGCTGAAAGAAAACACCGTCACCTTCTTGATGTCACAAGGTCACTTCTTATTCAGAGTCATGTTCCGTACTCCTACTGGGGTGATGCAGTCCTTACTGCATGTTACCTTATCAACTGTATGCCTTCGTCTGTCTTGAATGAACAGATTCCTTTTTCCCTCATTTACCCTGACAAGGATTTGTTCATTCTTACCCCTCGTGTGTTTGGGTCAGTCGCATTTGTCCATCAGTTGTCGCCTGGTACTAACAAGCTCTCTCCTAGGGCTGTCAAGTGCGTCTTTGTGGGGTACTCCAGAACTCAAAAGGGGTACAAGTGTTTTGATCCTGTGCGTCGGCGGTATATGATCAGTGCAGATGTTACATTTTTTGAATCTATTATGTATTTTTCAGAATCCGGAAACATGCAGCCAACACCTATATCTCCTGATACCGTATTCATGGCACCACCATCACCATTGCCACAAACTACACCAACAAACTACACCACCGTCACCACCACCGCCACCGCCACCACCACCGCCACCACCACCGCCATCACTAGTATCCCCGCTACCATTCCATTACACCCGCAGGCCTCCTCCAGCTCATGGTCCTGACCCGTCAACTAGCTCGCCTATGGTATGTAATGAAAATATTAATGTTATGGATCTGACGACATTTCTCAGCAGGATGCATTACAGGAGCATGTTGATAACACAGAGGATCTGGATGTTCCAATCGCTCTACGCAAGCCGAAGAGAAGCTGTGCCAAATATCCATTATCAGCAGCTGTGTCTTTTGAGAGGCTATCTGGAGACTTCAGGACGTTTGCATTGGCATTTTCAGCTACAGACATTCCACGGAACCACCATGATGCTTTGCAGGATGTTAGATGGCGGCTAGCAATGGAAGAAGAGATGGCGGCATTTCAGTCTAGAGGAACCTAGAGTTTGGTTCCTATACCTCCAGATGTCAGCCCGGTGAGTTGCAAATGGGTGTTTACAGTTAAGCACAATGCAGATGGCTCCATTGACAGGTACAAGGCACGCCTAGTTGCACGGGGATTCACACAGACATATGGGGTAGATTACCTTGACACGTTCTCCCCTGTGGCGCGTCATTCCACTCTACGGATCCTGTTATCAGTTGCAGTTGCTAGAGACTGGCCACTCTATCAACTGGACGTGAAGAATGCATTTCTGTATGGAGACTTGCAGGAGGAAGTCTATATGCAACAGCCACCAGGTTTTGCTGTTGAGGGGGAGTGTTCCAAGGTTTGCAGATTACATAAGGCCATCTATGGCCTTAAGCAGAGCCCCAGAGCATGGTTCCAGAAGCTTTCAGACCTCTTTGAGAAACAAGGATATAAACGCTCCAATGCCGATCATTCCTTGTTTGTACAGAAGACGGCGAGAGGTATCATTGTAATCATGGTTTATGTTGATGATATCTTGATTACAGGTGATGATGACCAGGGCATTAAGCAGGCAAAGGAAAGGCTGGGGACCGAGTTTGTCACCAAGGACCTGGGAGTGCTTATATATTTTCTGGGGCTGGAGTTTGCTAGAAATCCATATGGATTAGTCATGTCACAGAGGAAGTATGTTACAGATTTGCTGAGTGAGACAGGTATGCTAGGGTGTCGACCTGCTACGACACCAATGGATCCTAGCATGAAGCTGTATGATGATGACACAGAAGAGGTGGATAAGAGAAGGTACAGAGAACTGGTAGGCAAACTACTGTATGTCACGATCACTAGACCTGATATATCATTTGCAGTGAGTCGTGTGAGCCAGTTCATGGAACAACCACGTCAGGCCCATATGGATGCAATACACATGATTCTGAGATATTTAAAATCATCTCCAGGTGCAGGCTTGCTATTTAAGAAAGGAAAGGAGATCTCTATCACGGTATGTGCGGATGCAGACTATGCAGGATGCCCCAAGGACAGGAAGTCAACATCAGGATTTGCAGTCTATGTTGGAGATGCTATAGTTTCGTGGAAGAGCAAGAAGCAGACAGTGGTAGCTAGATCCAGTGCTGAATCCGAATACCAGGGCTATGGCCCAGGCTAGCACAGAAATGATGTGGGTGAAATCCTTACTTGCAGATCTATGTCTTGATATACCTCTTCCTATGATATTGGAGTGTGACAATCAGGTCGCCTTGTTCATTGCAAATAACCCAGCCTTCATGAGAGGACCAAGCACATTGAGGTCGACTGTCATTACATACGTGACATGATTCAGAAGGGGTTCGTTGCTACATCTCACGTCACATCAGAGAATCAGACTGCCGATATTTTCACCAAGGCATTACTTAGAGGCCCATTCAGAAGTGTGCGTCCAAGCTGAGCATGATTGACATCTATGCTCCATCTTGAGGGGGAGTGTTGACCGCATATAGAATAATTGTATCTCTTTGTTATTTTATTTTCTTGTTATTCTCTTTATGTAATTTACCCATAGGCTACTCTCCTATATAAGAGAGCTAGGGCCATGGAATACATCATCTCATTCACGTTTCCATCACAAACCAAGACCACCCAAAAATCTGATTCGACAAAATAAGACCAACGGAATCAACCATTCCTCAATGGAGATTGTTTGGTATTTTAAAATCACAAAATTAATCACCAACCAAGATCGTATCTCGAGAATTTCGAGAATTCATAACCGATCCAAAGTATACAAACTATATGAATATTATACTCATTGTGATCGTCATTCTGAGACGGTCAATACGAGCTATTATTCATCAAAATTATAAACTCGAAGTGCGAATACGGTCAACTTTAGTATGATAAATAAATAAAGAGAAAATTAGTTATTTAAAAAATGAAATTTATTTTGCTGCTGTCGTAGTTGTTCATGCTATCCACTTGGTCTTTCTCTTCTTTTCCATTTAACATTTTACTCTTCCCCACTTGGCAAGTAAATAAGCCCCACTCTTCCTATACATAGCAAGTCTTTCTCTTCTAAATTCTCCACTTTTCCAGCCGTAAGGGAACCAAACCCCACTGTTCTTTTTTTTAAGCTGGAAATGCAGCTGGAGCTGCTCCTCCAAATGGGTTGATTGCATGCTTTGAATCCAAGTCATTTTCTTCAATTTTAAGATCCTCCAAGGTACAATTCTATCCCCCTCCTCCTTGCTGCTATGCATGAACAATCAAGCCCCTTCTTATTGCCTCCATGAACTATCTCACACAAGTTTGTTTGTTTGTTTGTTTTGAACAAGTTGCTGAGTGAGTTAATTATGCATCCTGGAAGCATGTCTTGATTGTCAAATTATTAAAATTTCATCATATTTGCTATAAGAAAGGTGTGTTTGAAATCCATTCTTGAATAATCGTAAGGTTATGGAAGTTTTGAAGTTCAATGGATTTTTTAGTTCATAGTTTCTGTATCCTGAAATCATGTCCTAAATGAAGCCATCATTTTCTATCTATTATAGATGTTATAAATTATCTCCTCAAGTAGGTGGTTGTCACCTTTAAAAAAAATCCTAAATTTATTGAAAGGACAATCATTTCCTTGAGAAGAGATTACAGATTGTCCCAATAAATTGGTACCCTGTTTGAGCGGTTTAGATACTAATGTTAGGGAGCACACTAACAATACAAATAAAAGTTATCAATAGCCCATAGAAGAGGTCAGTCTTAACTAAAGAGGCCATCATTGTGTTAACATTGGTTGAGGGAATAATATGGATCAATTTACTGACAATGACAAATATTTGTTTACTGGTCTGCTTTAATTGAAGAGGTTAAGAAAGTTATGGCAGGTGTAAAACTGGAGGAATCATCTATTCCAGACAGGTTTCTGGATATCATCTATATTTAGTTCCCAGATCCAATAGGTGAAAGTATGGTAGCACTGTTTAGAAAGAGTTTTGGAGGGATCCCATTTTATCTGGCTCAATTGTTGTTTATTTTTCATTTGTCGTATTTTAATCAAGAAGTAGAATGTTGCAACCAAATTGATTGGGTTGGGTTAAATATTCTGGCCATTAAACCAAATTGCTCTCCTTGAGAGAAGGCCTTATTTGGATAGGTTTATTATTGCTTTGGATATTATTGCTCATTGAGAAAGGAACAATATGCGAGACCTCTTATTGGAGGGTTAACGTTGCCAAAGCTTACAATAGTTTGGATTGAATACTTCTTTCAGATCCCTTATGCAAGAGACAATCTCTGGATCTATGTATTCTTGGATAAAGCATTGTGATACAACCAGCCTTTTCCCTTTTGTGCTTGATGAACAACTAGTTAATGGGAGCTTATTCAATCATACCAGGGCATTAGACACATACTTAATTTCACCATTTTGAATATTTTTAGAATGTATGATTAAGATGTGTTGCATGCATTTACCAAAAAGGGGATAGTAAATGGTCATATGAATATTTGTAATGGAAGCATAATTATATGTCCTACATATTTTAGGGAGGCCTCAGAAGTTGTATTACTTGAATAATTAGGTATAGATTTTTAAAATCCACTCCTTTAGGGTACGAAATGCTATTGTTCTTATTGAAATTTTGAGTGAATAACAGTTAACTGTTATTAGAATTGTTGGATAAGCTGCATTATTTTGGTTTAAGGAATCAATGATAATAATTAATGATGTTGGTTATGGTGACCTTATACCTGATCGTGCGAGGGCGCGGTGACCCTCAACTGGGCCGGAGATACGAAGCTCAGTTAGGGCAGCAGTCGTCTAGTGCGAGGGTCTAGGATCCCAGTCCTTCTGTTTTAGGGTACATAGGTTGGGGGTCCCTCGGTTTTAGTTTTCTTTACGAGCTCGTTAGCCCATACTGGTCGGGCCGGTTTCAAAAGTGACTTTTCGTAGAATCTCTCTCACCCGTCTTTGTGGCATAGTTTTGGAGTAGATCTATCCCTCTAATGTATCGTACTTCCACTTAGAGGGTGAGACGGAAGGGTCTCTTAGGAGACTTCCTCACCGCTTGAGTTTTGATTACTGTTCCGCCAATAGCTTTGCGATGTCTACATACGAATCAATACAGTTGAATCTGGAGGAGTTATAGTTGAGTTTTGAATGGGTTGCAGTAGAGTTTGACTAGAGTTAAGATCAGTTACAGTTGAGTTGGTTACAATTGAGCCTGGTGCAGAATCATTTATCATCACTCATCAATAGGGATGAAAACAAATGTGAATATATTCATATCCGATCCGTTATCGTATTCATTTTATACATATTTTGACATTCGTATTCGTATTCGTTTTAAAATGAATGCGGATATGGATATCACTTTGACATTTGCTAATATTCGCTTTCGTATTCGTATATTCGTTTTTATACATAAGTATTGTTATAGATTTATTTATTTATGTGTAACAATATTTTATGATTGTATTCACCATTGTTAATATAATTGTTATGAAATTGCTATATATGGTATATCTATTTTATGTATAAACCATCCTAAACATATATATTTTAGTTAATCTATAAAAATTTCTATTATTATCGTATCCAACTCGTATTCATTTTACATTTGTATTCGTTTTTAAGGGATATGGTACCACATTTTTCACATCCGTCAATAATTCATATCTGCATTCGTATTCCTATCTTAAAATGGATAAGGATATGATTATACATATATTCGTATCTGTATCCGACCGTTTTCATCCCTACTCATCAATCATCGATAATTCGTCGGATCTCAGAACTACTACTGTGAGTAATAACTAGTGGACGTGTTGGAACTTAGTTAGGATGCATTACACCCCATCGCATGGATACGGATGCACCCCAATCCTAAGGTATTTTTCCCATCTTAGAGTCATAGTGTGAGGTCATCCTCAGACCGAGACCACAGGCTATCCACTAGACTTGAGAATTAGACAGAATTTAAGAATCAGATATGAAATTCATCATCCCCAATATCAATATCCACCAACCTGATTCGTAAACAATATAAAGATAATAATCTACAGATATATCATTAGCTTATTTATATAAATATTATATATGGAAGATTATGGGTGGATGGGTGATTTTGGGGCTTGCATACAGAGCAGCTTGAAAACCATTCATGGCGCATTTGTAAATTTTATATATCAATTCCTTTCTACTTGCTTCCTTTTGAAAACATTAAAATTTCATGTTAATTTTAATATGATGGATTGTATGCAGCAATTGTTGACGTTCTTTTGTTCCTTGCATGCTTGGCAAGCAAAACGCATGCATCTCATTAGTTGATTGATTATCCTGAGTATCCGTTGTTATACCAGACGGTGCCCATTTTGTAATTTCTATATAGTTGATAATGTGTAATGCTTTTGTTTCACTTTTGTCACTTTTTGGGGATATGTATACAATGTAATATTCTTTTTGTTACATATAACTATATGGAAATTAATACAATGAAAATTGATTATGAATGTCATTGCAAAATGCAAAAAATTTCCCCTCGTTTTCTGTTGAACTAATGTGATCTATAGTGAATATGAATGCTGCGAGTGCCGTGTAAACAGGTACCCGGATCCGAGAGCGTCACAGTTCACAGGCCAACATTCAGATCCATAGAGCATAGCAGGTTTCACTGCTGCGTTGTAAAATTTTTCTTTGATTTTTAAAGGAATTTTCTTATCACGTAGAACAATTGAGGCTCCACTCCAATTTAGTCAACCTGCAATTATTCTGAGTAACATCTCCTTCAATTTCCCCATCATGTTCCGAAATAGATCCCAAGTATCCAAAAGAATCTTCCTTCTGAATATTATCATCACCAATCTTTAACTCGATTCTTCACCATTGCTTCCGTCAAAAGTACACTCCATATATTCAGTGTTAGCCCTACTTATATGAAATCTTTTAATCTCTAATGCATGTCTCCATACTTCAAGCTTCTCAATTACCTTATTTATAATCCCATCAATCAATACAATAAAATCAACGAATAACATACACCAAGGTATCTCATCCTGAATGTGAAAAATACAAAAATATAAGTTAAAAATAATTGTGAATAAATACCAATAAATCTTAAAATCAAAAAGCCGTAAAGCTTAACTTCTGAACCTCATAACTTGGTCATATGAACTCTGTACTCACTTTTAAAGTTTATTTTATAAAATTAACTATCAAATAAAAGTGATTTCACTAAATCAAAGTTAAATACAAAAAGTAGTTTTTGGACCCTATTGGTATACCAATACAATGAATCTTAATTTTATTCTATTTAATTTTATTATTTATTGTATTTTTATACTTTATTAATATTTTATTAATGTTATATTATTAATATAAAATAAAAATATAATTTATTGAAGATTAAAATAATTTAAAATCATTGTCTTATTATATAGGTATAATATACCTATATTTTTTATATTTATTTATTTATTTAAACAATTAAATAACAATATATATAACTTAAATTTGCAATTAACTTATTTATTAAATTATTTACGAATTGTATTTACTTATTTAGTTTAATTATTAATATTTAATTAATTATTCATTTAATTATTTATTTCCTCCAATGGCATGGGACCATCAAGCCGTTGCTCCAACCTCCTCGCTAGTTGTCGACCCCCTTCCTTCCCTCTCCTATTTAAGCTCTCCACCCCTCTCTGATTCAGCAATCTGCCATTACAACCTCCACCTCCAGTTGAGTTGGAGAGAGGAAACAAGGGTGACAGCCTCGTAGCATCATCATCTCCAGCTACCCCTGGAGCGAGCTCGGGCATGATCTACCGTCGGAGTAGAGCTCTGCTCCTTTGCATGAGAGCCTCCTCGCTCGCCGAAAGTCGAGGCGATAACCTCTAGAGCTCCAAGCTCCAGATTCCCAGGCAATCCATCCATCATCTTCTCCGTCCAGGTAAATTATGTCTCGTTTTCTGATTCTCTTCCATTCTCCTATAAATCCTTCTCTTCTCCTTCTCTGAATCTTCTTCCTTCTCCTTTGTTTTTTATCTGATTTTTTATCCAAATCTGCTCTGATTTCATCCACCTTCGAATCCCATACGTTGTTGTTTTATCCCACACACATGATCACCTCCGACCATGCACGGTGGCCGGAGTTCAAAGGCCGATCTCTCGCTCTGGTACTTTTCTCCATTCACCTTCTCTATTTGCTTTTGGATCGAGTCATCATCCTCGAGTCAGGGTTTCATTTGCAAGTATACGATAAATAAATCCACCTGTGAACGAAGCTCTTGCAAAACAATTGAAGCACCTCGAGGATTATTGGAGATCAAGAGCTCTATTCGATCAAACTTGAATCGCTTTTGCATCGTAATTGATGTTTATTATTTGATCAAACGTGAATCGCTTCTGTTTGAGTTTTGATTCCTTTGTGAATCGAGAAGAAACCTTTTTTATTTGCAGATAATATGATTGAAACGAAAAACCTACAAGAGGAGATAAGCGATCGATCTGAAAATCGCAACACCTGAAGATCCACGTTGAACCGCTTATCCACCTTGACTCGATCAAGATACCGTCGAGCAAGCCACACCCTCACCGCTTGGAACTGATCCGAGCAACGACCTGTATATGGAACAAAACCATATCAAGCAATCGACTCCTCTACATCTGCTCGATTCGAAAGCTTCGTCGCCGCATGAAGCTGAGAGATTGGGGAAGAATAATCCCTAATTCCATATCATACAGGAGCCTTTGAATCCAGACTCAACTATTCGATTCCAACCATACGTCTTCCCACCACTTAAGCCTCACGTACGCGGCACGTGAGGTCGACATTATTTTTTGGGACATTTGCGTGAACACCCTTGACCATTATTTGTATTGCATACAGATCCTCGAACAGTTCTCACATGATCTTGCACGTGTATACTGGACATTTTACACATAAGTCTGGAACTTTGTTTAATTGCAAGCAGGTCCAGTCCTGATGTTATTGAGCTTAACTGGTGTTTTTGCATGAATAACCCTTGAGTTTGTGAATTTTCTGAGTAGGACCTGACAGGTTGAAGAACACATGAACACACACGTGATTGACTGGGAATTTTGCACATTTACCCCTGCTTTCTTCATATTTCACGCGAGCCCCCTGATTTCCAGCATATTACTTTTATATCCATAGTATAGTTTATAAAAAAATAGTACTATATTCATAATAAATAATATACAAATAATAAAATAAAATAAAAATATATTAATATACTTAGTACTATAAAATATACAGTGTAATGTTAGTTTTTGAAAAATAAAAATATTTCCTATTTTTTATAAATAAAAAAATACAAAAAATACATAAACTTTAAAAATACAGAAAAATAGAAAAATACTCCTAAAAATCTATAAAAATTAGACATGGTATATTTTACTATATTTTACATAAAAAACCAAAAAACAAAATAAAATCAATTAAAAAACCCTTAAAAGTTCAAAAATACATAAAACTTCACATTTTCATAAGTAATTCAAAAAAAACTTATAAATATGTACAATACCCTATTGGAAAGGTATTTTCATCTACTATCCAGTAAAAATAAAATAAAAAACTTTTGCTCATGTTTTAATTTATTAGAATAAAAAATAATTCAATATTTTCAATAAAAAACTTATTTTCTACCTTAAAAATAATTCAAAAGCCATAAAAAACTTAACAACCACTTAAAATACATAAAAATAGGAAACAAAAATAAAATTATAAAAATCACAAAAAATTAAATAAAAAAATAAAACTTAATGCCTATATTTCTTTACTTATAGTATATCAAACCACAAAAACAATATAAAATTTATAAAATGAGATAAAAATTCAAAAAAATATAAAATAAATAAAAATTCGAAATCCCCTTTACCTTAGACACTCTACCATTTACCTTAGTTTATACAGTTTGCCTCTCTGAGTTCGACATTCTCGTACTTATTGTTATACACATTAGTTTAGGAGTATAAATAAAATAATAATAAATCTTTTTCTGATAA
Source organism: Ottelia alismoides (assembly GCA_037367405.1). Taxonomy (NCBI): domain Eukaryota; kingdom Viridiplantae; phylum Streptophyta; class Magnoliopsida; order Alismatales; family Hydrocharitaceae; genus Ottelia; species Ottelia alismoides. Next base: position 217,820 of record JAZKJV010005760.1, read on the forward strand.
TTTCGGACGGTCGACACAGCGACAATTGTCTATCTTTTTAGACGACCGGTAAAAAATGAACCTTATTGTAGATCAATGTTGATGTCAAAATAGTATGTCTTCCCAGACTGGATCCTTACACAAGATGAAGCCCTATCATACATATCCTTTATGGAGTTAATGTATAGGACAAGTACTTGTCTCTTCTCCAAAACTCTCCACAATATCTCCCTGAATCCGCGAAATCTCGAATAGAAATGTCAGTGTTTCTGTAATACAATACCATATTAGAGGTACCTCTCAGATATCAAAGAATTCACTTCACGATTTCCCAATGTTCCTTGCTAAGATTCGCCATGAATCTGCTCACAATGCATACTGCATAGGAGATGTCTGGTTTTGTGCAAACCATTGTGTACATCAAACTACCAACAGCAAATCGGTAGGGTACTTTGGACATGTACTCATGCTCATTCATAGCAGGTTCTTTTTCCTTTGAAAGTTTGAAGTGGCCCTCTAAAGGTGTTTGAGTAGGTTTTGCATTATTCAAATTAAACCACTCTAGTACCTTCTCGATGTACTTTGACTGAGACAATTTCTGCTTATTGTACTTCATGTATTTGCTTATCTACATTCCAAGGATTTTCTTTGCAGGACCTAGACCCTTGAGATTTGTTATTTCTTCCTTGTTGAAGCATGCAACAAGTATGTCAATCTACGTACAACAATAAAATGTTGTAGGAACAAATATATTGAAGTACCAACAATGATCAGCATGACACTTGTTAAATCTTGTATTTGTCATAAAATCGTCCAAGTTTCCGTATCAAGTGTCTTTTTCGCTCCACGAAGATTAAGATCAAATAAATGTTTATTTTTTCTATCGAAGAAAAACATCTCTAATCCCTCAGTGTGCTTCAAGCCATTAAGACTTTTTCTAAGCTTGCATATCATGTATTTTTTTCCAATAGCTACATAGCACTCTGGTTGTTGCATGTAGATGTCCTCAAGATCTTCATGGAGAAATGATGTCTTGATATCAAACTGCTCGAAATGTAGGTTATTAGCTACAACAATGCCCAATATTGCTCTTATGGTTGAGACATTTACAACATGTGCAAAGATCTCTGTGAAATCGACTCTTGCTTTCTTCTGAAAGCCCTTTGCCATTAGCGGAGCAAGAAATGGTGTGATCTTAGCTAATAATAGACTCTGCATTGAGAATGTAGTTAGTTACGCTAAGATTCTCCTCGAGTCATGGGACATGCGAGTTAACACTGTATTTTTTCATAGAAATGGGACGGACACCATAGTGTGTCCCCCCCCCTCTTTTAGGCTAAAAAAACAAAAAAAGAGGGTTTTCTTTGAAGGAAAAAAGGGTGAATGCCTAAAATGACGTCGCCTTAACACTTTATATAATTACAATAATAAGAATTACAACAATTAGGACTCAGCAAGAGCCTTAGCATGCTTTAATTACTCCTGATAGAAATATCCCTATGTAGCTAATCTAATAACAAATAAAGATAGGGAGGATCATGATCCTACTTTCGTCATCCCAACCATGTACGAGATGATGAAATTTCAAAAATACATCCATGGAGCTCAAGCAAGTAAAGAAAATATGATCTATACCTTCCTTATCAATCGAATAATGTGAGCAACTCGATGAAGTCTATTGAATGATCTTCATGCATAAGCTACATCATGTAACCTTGATAAAATAGGCAAAAGATCTTGATTTTAAGAGGAACCTTCTAACTCCATATTGCTTTGGAAGCCTCTCGTAGGATACCAAGATCAAACATAAAAGATGCAGTAAGGGTCTTCTATGCCTACTTGATTGAGAACTCCCCCTCCATGCCAACCGAAGCCTCATACAGTCCTCCATTCTTTGTTATGAAAGATTAGAATGAAAAAACACCACCCACTTGCCATTATACCGTGCCTCCCCACATAATTCTTGACGGTCATCCATCGTATACAAATACTATGCATAAAAAATGTAAGCAAACATGGGAAATAGTCCGACAAACCACTTCCCCTGACCAATGATCCCACCAAAATCCAAAGTTCATCACATCACTCAGCACATGCAAATGCCCTTTTAGAAAGTAGACGATGAGCAAAAATACCCAACAAGTTGGTCAGACTCGACCCAACTAGATAAAGCTTTTGCATCAAGCAACAAATGAAATCAGTTCCTTCACCCCACAATAGGTTTACAAGACCTTCACCAAGAGCATTTTGTGTATATTTGTTGAGTATTATTATGTAAATCCTAACCCTAGGGGTTATATGATCGATTCAGGATAGAGTTGCCTCCTACTCTAACCCTAACCTAGGTCTTTACCTATATAAGGAGCTTTAGGGTTCTCCCTCTCTATATGAAAAATATATTCTAATATTCAATTTAATATCAGAGGGGATCTCTAGGCCCCCACGGGCTTTAACGTTATAGCCCTGCGGGCTAACGCGTTCACTCTTCGTATCCAACCTCTCATGGGTTCCGTCCAACTACTCTTCGACGAATTTTGAATCTCAGATCATATCTATCGTGGTGTGATCTAAGTGTTTATCATCTATCATATTTTTTTAAAAGCAGGACTAGCACCATAATAAAAAAATGTTAGAATCAGAAGTGACATCACAGGGATATGAGGTAGGGAGTACTCGCCTATCTTCATTCAGCTCAATTCCCATGTTGGAGAGAACAACTTCCCCAATTGGTTGCATATGTTCCTGATGATCGTGTGAGGATACGACAAGGAACTTATTTTGTTTGAGTCAAAGCTTGCTGCCAAGACAAGCAAGTACACCACATGGGCTAAAATTGATGGGATAGTAAACTCATGTATTATGGTCGGCGTCATCAATAGAATTGCAGATGAACTAGTCTATTATATGACTTCTTACTACATGTGGACCTTTGTGATAACAGTTAAGTGATTGGTTGTGCCTTCCGCGCATAGAATGACGTGATGCATCCAAAAGGTGTACATTAGAGCAAAAGAAACGGATGATCTTCTCACTCACCGACCAACCAACTCTTGAATCCTCGAAAAGAGGAATCATCCTTTCATTCATGGGTATGACACGCACTCATCTACTTGACGACACTCCACGCGCACTCTTCCCCTCAAAAGCACTCCTTCTTGAATCCATGTCCAACTTGCTCCAACTCGTGCTTAGTGAGGCCAGAGTGGGCTCAGCGGTCAGCCTCCAATTTGTTTGGTGTGCCAAGAGTATTTCGTTTTTTCCAGATCTATAGAGATATTATGAGTCCTCCGTCTTAGATGCCCTCACTGCAGCCATCCGGTTCACTTGTACATATGGACATAGAAGAGCTCGAACAAGATGTTTCAAATATACCTTGATATGATAAATCTCAAGTAAATAGGGCGCCCTTTAGTTGAGTATTTCTCTGTGTCGAAATCTTTATTTGAAAAATACAATGCATGCATTCTATGATGTACTTGTCATATACAAAAGGAATGTTATCAGCATAAGGCAATTATGGTATTCGTTGCAGGACTTGACCCGAGTTATGTTGTTGCTTGAGACCAAAGTATTATTGTTGCAACTCTGCCCACTATTAAGGAGACTTACATCAATCTGATCCGTCTAGCAGTCTCTCACACCAACACTACTACGGAGGTCGTGGCCAGATTACTACACTTGGTGCCCCACTTGGACGAGGAGGTAGTTGTCCATATAAGGATCATGGTCGTGATCGCTCCATGCCATGCCGAGGACACAGCACCGTCCAGTGTACTTTCTACCACAAAACGAGGTACTTTGAGGCCATCTCCTACAACAAGCGTGGCTATCCGACTTCTACTGCTCGAGTTGTCACTATTGAGGGTAATGGACAGTCTGTGGTGTCAATAGGGGATTCTTAAGATGTTAGAAAATGGGAATGCAGAAGCGAAAATGATAAACAGAGCATAAAGAACTGAAAGATAAACTTGACACAAGATTTTCCGTGGAACCCTACTCCCTAAGGAGCGGGATGAAACCACAGAAGAAGGCCCCAAAGGGCCATATGTGTCTATTGATTTTCTCAATGGATACAGGAGGTATGGGGCTCCTTATATAGCCTCTACAGAACCTCCAAGTCCTACCACTGGTAGATATGGGACTAAACACATGGATGGGGTAAATGGATCCTTGAGGTATCCATTTACCCATCTACAATATAAGAGGTGCACAACCAAATACTCCAACTCACCCCCTCAAGCTGGAGTATGTAATGCTCAGCTTGGACAAACATAAAGAAACTCAACTCACGCTACATGACACTACAGACAATATCAACTCACCGCGCACAACTGTCGGTTGTCGTCGAGGACGTCGCTTCTCATGGCGTGCATGTGAGGAGGACGAACGAGCTGGAGTGTGAATCAACTGAGGACTCGGAATCTGACCATCGAGTCTGAAACTACGCTTGGAGTCTCCTCGTTGGAGACCTGGGTCTCTCTCATCTGGCTCAGAGAATGGTACTCTACTCGGGAGTCCCTATGATACCACATGAAAACCCTTGCCCACATGACATATGGAATGGTCCTTTACTCTGGAGTCCCTATGGATCACATGAAAACTCTGGCTGACAGAGCAAGAATGATGGGGACCACGACAAAAGATGGCATACATGTGCTCATCTGAAAGAAGACCGCATACATGTGCGTGTCTGAACTGAAGACTCGGAACCAATCGTCGAGTCTGAACAACTGAGAAACTGTAGAGTCTGAACAAATGGTTGGTCTGGAGAATCTGACATCTGAAGAAGACCTCTGACTCTACACAATACTCCCCCTTTCTCCCATACTTGTCGGAAAATGACATCGACAAAGTTGGAGAAGACATGAAGAATGGGGAGAAAACAAGAAACCAAATAAGCCGTCTTCAATTTTTCAGCTTTTCAAAATCATTCATTTTTTCTCGGCTATTTTCATTTTTTTAATAGCCATCACACAATTTTTTAAACCATTCAACATCCCCCTGGCTTTTCAAAAAAAATTCACGTCAGGCCCCTGCTTTCTCTCCTTTTTTTTTCAATCATATTTTTTTAAACCTCACAACCCTCTTTTTTTAAATATCGCACGGCCTAAAGGCCCACCTCAGCCGTTACAGAAAAAAATTTAATAGCAATCAACCCATCGAGGGCTACTTAGGGTTCCCAGTGGGAACCCCTTTCTTTCAAAGCTGCCGCCCCCCGATGGGGCACTGCCTCTGCAGCTGTCGCCTGGAGATTCAGCCACTGGGAGCGGCAAGGGTACGCGCCTGGTGCGCACGATGGTGCGTTGCAGAACAGCAGGATGCTGCGGAGCCACCGTCTTACGCGAAAGGGAGGAGCGCCTGCCTGGAGCGTCGTGCGGAGCAGAGGGATCCACCTGGGACTGGAGATTGCCTTTGATAGAGAGATGGAGCACTCGAGGAGCCACACCGGTCAGGAGGGATCTGGAGGGAGGTCGCCGCCTGTGCCTGCAAGAGAGGTGTCGCACGTGATGCAGCTTAGAGAGGGAGGTGCACCATCGGCGATGGGGCGTGCGCACATTGCATGTGATGCGTTGTGCGTGCTCGAAGCAGATGTGTGCCCGAGGGTTGCGTGAGGCTGGTGTCTCTTGGAGCGATCGATCCTGTAGGCTTGGAGGAGAGCGGCCCTTGTGCGCCGCCCCTTGTTGGAAGGTGGTCGCCACCATGCTCTCGCGCGTCGCCTATGCGCATGGAAAGGAGATCGGGGAAGAGGCGCGTGAGCTGGAAGCGCCGCCTAGAGAGGTGCGAGCCCAGGAAGAGGGTTTCGCAAAGAGGCTCCTGGGAGGAGCGAGGTGATCTCACGTTGGAGGAAGATGCCTCCTCCTGCTGGTATCGAGCATGGCGGTTGCCGCCTGTAGGTTCCTAGAGGTCGCAAGGGAGCTGCAAGGGGAACCTCTGCCTCTGGAGGATCATCGAGGCTCCTGGAAGGTCTAGAGGAAGCGCGGTGCGCCGCCTGGGCTGTTGGCGTGCCAAGGAAGATGCGCGCTGATGGGGTTCGCGCGAAGAGCACGGCTACCGTGGGCATTGCCTGCAATGGCGAGCATTGCGCCTACAAAGGGGTTGCGCGGCCTGCGACCCGACAAATCTTGAGCGAGCATAACAAAACTCCGGAAATTAGGGTATCAATATAAACCCTAGAACTTACAAAACTTGTACAAATAAGAACAATCACGATCAAATCTCGAATAAAACTAATGAAAAACAATTCCTCGAGAATCGACCCGCTCTGATACCTTGTTAGAAAATAGGAATGCGGAAGTGAAAATGATAAACAGAGCATAAAGAACAGTAAGATGAACTTGACATAAGATTTTACGTGGAACCCTACTCCCTAAGGAGCGGGATGAAACCACTGGACAAGGTCTCAAAGGGTCATATGTGTCTATTGACTTTCTCAATGGATAAAGGTGGTCTAAGGCTCCTTATATAGCCTCCACAGAACCTCCAAGTCCCACCACGGGTAGATGTGGGACTAAACACATGGATGGGGTAAGTGGATTCTAGAGGTATCAATTTACCCATCTACAACATAAGAGGCGCACAACTAGATACTCCAACATAAGATATGATGCAGTGTTGGAACATGCTCATTCTTAGAGATAGCACACACTCGCATCCGAGTGACCTTCCAAAGACTGTTGTCATCGTCCATACATGTATCTATGTTGGCTCAACTAAATATTTTTTGCAAAAACATAGTGGTTGATTGATACAAGTGCCTCCACCTACCTATACGGGGGACAAACTCTTCTACATCAAATGCACCATGGTCTTCTTGGACGAAATGACCTTGTTGCAGAACATATTTTCCCCCAATCATGGAAAAAGGGGGCGCCCGTTTCACTCCCATCATCAAACTCAACAATGTCCTTTTTGTTCACGAGTTTTCAATTAGCTTTTTCTGTCTATCAGTTGAATTTGCAAGGAACTCAACTGTCTAGTTACATTTGTTGTTGTTTCTTTATTTCTCGGGACATTGACTGGAGGCCGAATGGTGGTCGTGAAGAAGTAGCGATCTCTCCTTTTAAGTGCTTGGAGTTAATATAGAGTTATGGATATGGACCATGCAACAACAGGACCTGTATGGATTCGATTGCTGCTCAGAGATCTTCATACGATGCCCAGCGACATCATGGAGCTTGGATGCGACTACCGAGCAACAATTCAAATAGCCAACAACTCCATGTTTCACGAACCCACCAAACATGTGGAAGTTGATTGCCATCACACGAACGACCTAATACAAAGAGGGATGCTCCGTACTCTCAGCATACACTCTACAGATCATACATCAGATAAGCTCATCAAGCCATTTGCTTGCACATTGTTCGAAAAATATTGTAACAAACTAAGCATGATTGATATGCATGGTGCAGCTTGAAGGGGAGTATTGAGTGTTATTATATAAACCTTACCCTTGGGGTACTTGCCGATCCAACATAGTCGCCTTCTATTGTAACCCTGACCTTGGGTCTCCACCTATATAAGGAGATCTAGGGTTTTCCGTCTCAATATGAAAAATACATTTCGACATTCAACTATATCAAAAGGCTGTAGAACACCTAGGCCACCATTATCAATCACTTGTCACCAAGTTCCAATCCATTAGGGAACACCCAACCAAAAGAAGTGCCTTATCAAAACTTTCATACGGTTTTGCACCCCGATCAGAAGAAGTTGAGAGGAGATGAAAATAACCGGGATGGTCGATAAAACGACCTTGAGAAGCACAAACCAACCACCCCTTATCAAACAATAGTCTTCATGGTACAAGCTTCTTCTCAATTTTCTTTGCCGAAGGCAACCGGTAAGTATGTTATAATCTACTACTAGAACGAGGTCAGTCAAAGGTAGATCAACCAAGGTAGGCAGCACCACAAACCAATATCCTTCGAGACAAGCCGAAGGGGACGAATGCAGACTTTGGCTTGTTGATTCTAAGCCTCGAAATGTCGCAGAAAAGATACAGGACCAGTGAGATCCCTTTCGCTTCCATGTCCTCATCTTCTATGAAAAAAATGTATTATCATCGTATTGAAGAACCGGTATCGGTATATCGCCCTTCATGAAATCGTAGCAAAAAGAACCCTTAATGGCGCAGTCCACCATTATGGACAAATCATCAAGGACCGCAACAAACAAATGAAGGACGTGAGGGCAGCTTTGTCGGACTCCCTCTGAGGTTGGAAAAACCACCTTTAACCATCTTTTGATCGGAAAGAACAGTTGGCAGTGGTGTTGAATTCATATACGACTGTTTTCATCCCTAATGGAATACACATGATATAAATATAGTAAACGACTTATAGCATCATAATATATCAAATATGGTGAAAGAATGTATAAAATTACTATGCATGGTTAAAAATAAATTTACAACTATATTTATATATGAAAACGGATATCCATATATGATACAGATGTTTGTGTATATCGAAGTGGTATCCTTACCCGTATCCACCTTAAAACAGATACGTATACATGTCAAAATCTTTATAAATGGATGCAGTTGCGGATCGAATACAGATATATCCTTATCTGTCTGAATCCATATTGATTTTGTATGTTCACACATGGAGTTGCATCCTTAGGGCGACTTCATTGCTTGCTCTTCAGTTCATCCCATTTGGCGCCCTTGCATTTCGGAGGATCAACCACACTTTCCTCTTGAATCTCCACGACCTTCACCTTTCCCTTGGGCCTTTCATGATTCTCTCGATTTCCCCGTTCCTTCCCCTCTTGTCACCCGCCCTGCTCATATCTGTCGCTCATATCGCCCCTCTCCCCTCAGTTAAATGGAGAAAGTTTAATATGGGCATATATATAATTATAAGAATTATATTTCTGGAGGCGTAGATTTAAGAAAAAGGGAGCTCTAATATAATTGTAAAAAATCAGAGTAGTTTGTCACAACTCTCTATATAGAAGGTTAAGGTCAGTCTTTATTAATACAATTTTAGGAAATTAGCATATATAGGTGTCTTCTTACATTAACTTTGTCTTGATCTATGAATTTGATAAAATTGTCTGATAAGAAACATAATGTAGGAATTCTGAATTCAAATAACTTTGCTGCAACCCAGGTATCCGGAATCATTGTCTCCGTTGAGGTTGTTAAAAATAAGCTGGCACCAGCGATGAAGAAAGCTGAGCTGAATATAAAATTTGGCAGCGGCATTTGCTATGAATCTGAGGTACTGGAATTGGCATCCTACTACAGGGACATTGTACGGAAGGATGGCAATGGCTATTGGATAGGAAACAAATATTTAGGACCAACTGAAGCAGAGAAGTATTTGGTAGAAAACCATGTTCTGAAGAACAAGCTAGTTGAATTTTTAAGAACTGAATTATTGGGCTTAAGATGATTTGCACATCTATGACATGAGTTGCCACGGCAGTTTATCTTGGCAAGATCGTTTGTGTGGCTGTCAACTTGATAACCCGGTCAAGTTGTGTTGAACATTCGAGGAGGATGTACATCAGACAGAGGAGGCAATATCGATTTCGAGCAGGAATCCACAGTGGGTCTATAATATTATTGTCTACTACGCGATCCATTAGTGTTTGAATGAGATTTTTCGAATGGAGATCTTTCTACACTTGTTCATGGTACTCAACAGTTTGGGGTTTTTGTATCCTGTAGTTTATACAGTCCATGTAAACATGTTGAAAATGTCATTTTACGTTACTTGTCATTTATATGTAACATTTCTTTCCTGATTTATCTGGTGATGTATAGTCCTCGTTTGGAAATCTTCAAACAAGGCTCCTTGAATGGAGGCAGGTAAGTTAAAGATATGAGAATCTGAATGAAATGGAGATGTTTTGCCATTGACCATGCTTCACATCTTCTTGGTTACATCTTGAAAATGGAGGATATTTGTTTTTCTGTTCATATATTTTATGGTATTGAAACTTTTCTTGAATGGATAAATATGTGATATGATCTGGTGTTTTTAGCATGTATATATGGATATGTATGTTTAATCTGTGTTTAATATGGGGACACTTCACCATGGGCGGGCCTACATGATGGCTTAGTGCCTACAACCGACGTTCCACCCCCATAGTGTTGCATATGAACATATAATTCCAGCTTTGATGAATGAGACATGAATGGATGGAATTCATAATGCATGGTCTTGGAGGGCATGTGGTGCCCGAGAAGTCGAGTTCGGCAATCGATGTATCGGTGCCTCGTAGTTCTCGGATTCCAAATCACTAGACTCAATCAATAATCAAAACCCATGGATGTATGTGTGTAAATAGATCATGTAGGTGCGAGTGATGAAATTTATTTAACTCTACATGAAATGTGTTTAAGGTAAGCATGTAGAGTGTCGTCCACATGAGCAAATAGGGATAGATCATAAAAATGAAACCAACTCAAAGAATCAAGCACAAAATTGTTGGTTCTACAGCCTAATGGGTTTATATGTATTTTTGCGGGGTTTTTTTATTTGTATTTGATTTTTAATTTTATATTTTTTTATGGATTTTAATTTTACAAATGTTTTAAATTTTATAATTTATAAATACAATAATATATATAATAAGATATATAGGCGAGAGTTATGTAAAAAGAGTCTTTGTATTTTTCAAATATAGCAAATAAAGTCAAAATGCAATTGTTAAACTTTCTATTTTGTATTTTATGAATTTTGGATATGTGATAAAAGACAATAAAATACGCTTACCTTTTTTTGCTAATTTTTAGAGTTATATTTTATTTTTTATCATTTTTCTAAGTTAAAACAGTAAAATATAGTTTTGCATTTGTTTAACTAGGAAAATAATAATAAATGCCTTAATAAAAATGTTTGTGATATAACAGGATATAAGGTGTTTAAAATAATTTCCTAATTAGTTAATTAATACAATTAAAAACAAAGCAAACAATTAAATAAATAGCACGGAGATAATTATGTAATTTCATAAACTTAGTTCGTGCATTTTTAGTAAATAAGCAAAGACAGAGCCTATCCACAAATTTCCTAATTAAATTCACAACATAAAAGCGCATGACAGGGGTCTTTTGTAAATAAAATAAATCCATGGCTAGATATGTAAATATCCCAATACAATTAATTTCCAATTAAACTGGTAGGGACCAAATTGCAATTTCCCAAAGTATTTTAAGTATTTCAGAATAAGTCCACCAAAACCACAAGATAAATAGTGCAATTAACCCACAAAAACCCTCACGTTGGACCGTACGTGAGGTGATGTGGCTTGGACTCAATAGTAAATAACATAAACCTAAGGACCAAACCGGCAAAATATCCAAGAGTTTTTGAACTATAATATATATAGGCCCAAATAGTAAATACCAAAAATAAGAGGGGAAATAGTGAAAAATATCCACTACTTGTGCACTGGGGAACGGCTGGGATCAGTTCACTTAGACACGTGTCGCTCCTCCAATGGATGATACCCCTTCGCATATGAAGGGTCGAAATCACATCCGATGCCTGATCTGACGGTGGAGATGGTCTTCAATCGGACGATTGTTGTAGAGTCTAGACTGGTGTTCTTGATCTAATGGTGGAGGCGCTACTTGGAAAAACAGGGAAGCAGCCTCACTCGGGTAAGATTCGATCAGACCTTCGCTGTGATTCCAGGTGCTGAAGTGCTCAATCGCTTCGTACGGGTGTTCTGCAACTACATGTGACATCAAGACAGCCCAGATCCCATCGGTGTTGATCGGGAGGTGCGTGGAAGTACAATTGCCCGGGTTGCCTCGTGCTGGTTCACAATAAACCCAGGAGGGGTCCCTTCGGGCTTCTACCTTCACAAGCACAACTAGGACACAAGGGCGAAGCCTTCTGCCCTTTTTATTGGTGGAAATAGGCGGATGTGAGGTGGAGCGGAGGTCTTCCGGTGAGCGACGGGGAAAGAAGAGCTACAGACTCGATCCAGGTGGGAACGAGGTGAATGAAGTACGTCAGACGGTGGGGAAGTGAATGGGGAGGAGAATGGAGTGGTCGACGTGGTCGGAATGGGTTGGTTGCCGGGGGAACAGAGGTTGGAACTCTAGAGCTTCGACGTACTTAAACTAAGTGGAAATTACACTAAAACAAGTATCAAATGCGAAATAAAATGCAGAAAACAAATGCTAGAAAGAAAATGCGTAAAGACGAAAAGAAAAGCTAACCTCAACATGCATGTTAAGACCTAGAGGTACCTTCGCCAGAGATAAGCTCGGAGCGAAGGGAAGGTCACCATGTAGGCCTTCTCCATGCTGCGAAACCAGCTGCAGCTCCTCATGTCACTAGGAGCGACGAGGTTTAGAGGTATCTTGGGGTTAGGTCGCTCCAGGATGGGTTAAATTCAAGAAACAGAGAAAGGAGAGCATATATACAGGCGAGAAAAAGGAAAATGGGCTTAGGATTTTTGGCCAAATGCCCCACAGAAATCGAATCCTGAAGATATGGCGTGGAAGGATTTGATCCGATCGAAAAAATAAGAAGAGGTCGGGCCAAAAAGAGAAAGAATTCGGCGGGAAAAATTGTTAAAAAAGGGAGGCTCGATGCGAACTGACCGATAGAAGAGAATAGGGGGGATGTTGACCCGAGCTCAATAGTCCTCGCGTCATGATTGGGGCACGTGGGCACAAAACGACAAAACAACAAATAAAAGAAAAGAAATTAAAAATTAAAATAGAAAATTATTTTATTTAAATAAACTTAAAACATTAAATATGTTACATAATTCATAAACTAATTTTTCATTATTTTTATTTATTTTTATCACTTTATTTGTGAGGTTTTAATTATTACAAGTACTTAAATAAATATGTATTCATATATTACAGATATTTTATAGGTATATTTAACTATGTACTTAAATACATTATTTATTTTAATGTATTTTTATTGATTTTATTTTAGTTTTATTATGTACAAGTATTTTAAGTAATAATAACATATTTATAAAAATAAAAGAATGTGAAAATATAAAGGGAAATAAATTGAATATTATGTACATGTAAATTGCACAATAAGGTCCCAAAAACCCACTTCTGCATCTTAACTCCAAATTAAATGAAACCACCTTCATTAAATAGATAATTTAATTTTATGAATAATAAAGGTGAGTTTGGTCATTTTGAGTCTGTATGGAGAAGATACAGGTCAGAGAATTTTTCTTTGCGGTTTTTTTATTCTGTATGTCCCAGGTACACTGTGCACTATTTTTTAATGAGATAGATTTTGCATTGTTCTTTATATTGTATGTACAATGTTCATGTTCAAAGTTTATTGACTTGAGGTGTAAAAATATGAAAATAAAATAGGTCTCAAAAATGTATATGTTGACAAAAGAATTAGGGCTTCTAATTCTTATTTTTGTGTGGTTTTTTCTCTGCCCTATCCCCCCTACTTTATTCCTTGTTGATCAAGTCAAGGTTTGACTTGGTCCGAGGGTCAGGGTCAGTCATTATCTAAGATACTTCCTTATTTTTATTTCCTTTTATTTATTCTTTCATTTAAAGTTTAAATACATGTATTTATATACACTATATAGATGAATATACATATGTTAATTCAAGAGTGTTATTGATATTTACATGCATTTATCTAGGGATTAAAGCCTAAAATTAATGAATAAATGTGCATGAATGGCAATTCATCAAGCTCCCACTGTGAGTAATGTACATGGTGCCATCTTAGAAAATTAAGAATGCGGAAGCATAATCAGAGATAAAGAATAGGAACATGAAGAACACTAGAATTTTTACGTGGAACCCTACTACCTAATGAGCTGGATGAAACCACGGGAGAATGCCTCAAAGGGCCGATGTGTGCATTGAACTTTTTCATCTGGTACAATGGGTGTGGGGCTTCTTATATTGCCTCCACTGAGTCTCCACACTCCACAAATAGTAGATGTGTGACTAAACATAAGTGGGTGCAGTAATTGGACCCTGCAGGGATCCAATTACCCACCTACACATGATGCATACTCCAACACTCCCCCTCAAGCTAGAGCATCCAATGCTCAGGTTGAACACATAGAAAGAAATCACTTAAGCTCACAATACAAGGCACTACAGACAATATCAACGCAATGCATACACAAATAGCGGTTGCTGTCGAGGATGTTGCTTCTCATGCTGTGCAGATGAGGAGGACAAACATGCTAGAGTGTGAGTCAAACTAGGTCTTCTCGTCAGAGAACATGTGCTATGTATTGCATCTATCAGAGTCATTGAAACTTAATGAGTCTCATCGTCAGAGTACTCTAGCCCTCCACATGTATAAGATTAAATCATGCGGACAACTGCTCCATCTCTAAAGGGCCGAACTGAAAAAGTCGTGGAAACATCCTCGTCGGAGTCCACAGTTGCTGGAGCATGGAATTTCAAAGTCTCATCGTCGGAGAACTGGATCTCTCCCATACTGGCTCAGAGAATGGGATCTCTACTCTAGAGTCCCTATGAAACCACATGAAAACCATGTTCCACAATGGCATGGAGAATGGGATCTCTACTATGGAGTCCCTATGGATCACATGAAAACTTTGAGACCAAAAATAAATATGGGAACCACAAAACTAATGATCGCAAATACGTGCGCATCACACTGAAGAGTCGGAACCAATCTGAACGTCGAGTGTGAATCTGAACGGTCGAGTCTGAAATCTGGCATGGAATTTGAAGCTGAATCAAAGCCGTATAACTCTACATGATACTTGCCCTTTCTCCTATTGTTGGAAAATAATGACATCGACAAAGTTGGGAGAAGAAAAGATATTGGGGAGAAACAAAAATCAATAAGCCCTCGCATTTTTTCATCTTTTCCCTTTTTTATGAGATGATCCATTTTTTTACATTTCTTTCTTTTTCCAAGATATTTTCTTTTTTATACCCGACTCTCTTTTTCTAAGCATAATGTTTTTTTTGTACGCTTGCCCTTCTTTTAGAAAAAATCAATGAGGCCAACTTTGGGTCCATAAACTCATCTCTCCCCCTTTTTTCTTTGATTTCGGACCCCATGAGGCCTTTTTAAAAAAATAGAAGGGTCTTGGGCCCTTCACCCCTCATGACTAGGGTTCCCGAAGAACCCGTCATCGCCAACGTAGGAGTCGTTGCTCTTACGACTAGCATCACCGCTTGGAGATGTGACGCCTCATGAGGGTGGCGCCACCTCGCATGGAAGGACTGCACGCGATGGATGTTGCCGCTAGATGCGTTGGAGCAGGAGCTTGGTTGGAGATGTGTTGTCGCTTGTGCCGAGAGAGGTGCAGTGGCACGCTATGTGTGGAGCTCCATCGCCGCCCTAGACTTGGAGCTATCGTCACTTGGAGATGCGGCTGGAGATGCCACTGGAAGAGGAGAGGAGGGTGGCACCGCTGCTTACTGGGAAGATGAGGGCAGCGTTGCATGGAGGTCTTGCGCCACCACCACTTGAAGTTCTTTCATGATGCTTCGTCGCTTTGTCGCTCCTGTTTGGGGATGGAGATCTCTAGGGCCAACTAGGACCTAGAGGGTTGCCTATCTGCTGCAAACTAGAGATGATATTGCCTCTCTCTCTCTCTCTTTAAGAAATGTGGCTGGAAGATGCATTGCCTTGTGCAAGCACATAGAACCCATATCTTTAAGAGCAAAACGAAACCAATCTGAGTGTGTGTAGCAGATCGAACGTGCGGAATCCTGATGAGAAGGGGCTCCGCCTCTAGCTCCTGGATGCACTGCAGAACTTCTTCAATCATCATTAGAGTTTCACAAAGAAACCAAACAAGAACCTGGATATGATCAGAATAACGATGGATATCTTCAAGGCACCGAACAAAACTAGGGTTCTAGGAATCGTGGAACCGTCGACGATGATCGTTAAGCAAAAAATAGGGTTTCAATAGAAACCCTAGAACTTGGATTTGAACAATCTCAGATATAATAATCTTCAAGAACATAACACCAAAATCGAATTGCAAATAAAATATTAAATACATCCTCGAGAATTGAACCCACTCTGATACCATGTTAGAAAACTAGAATGCGAAAGCGTAATCAGAGATAAAGAATAAGAACATGAAGAATACCAGGATTTTTACGTGGAACCCTATTCCCTAAAGAGAGGGATGAAACCACGAGAGAATGCCTCAAAGGGTTGATGTTTTCATTGAACTTTCTCATCTGGTGAGGCTTCTTATATAGTCTCTACTGAGTCTCCACATCCCACGAATAGCAGATGTGGGACTAAACATAAGTGGGTGTGGTATGCATACTCCAACACTAACCATTTGACTCAAGTTGAAGAACCGTGTAATGCACCCTCACCACCCCCTCCAACCATCATATCACATACCCTACCAATTCAGAGTTTGACATGAAGGACAGTGCAGCGAAGAAGATTTTGGGGATGGAGATCATTAGGGATCGTGTATAAAGGAAGCTTTTCTTATCTCAGAAGAACTACATTAAGAAAGCTCTAATGAAATTTCGGATATCTACATCCAAGAAGTCTCTCAGTACTCCATCTGTTGCGAATATTCATCTTAATTTCTTTCACACTTCAGTTAGATGCAGAGAGGGAGAACATATCACATGTTCCCTATACTAGCACAGCTAGAAGTCTTATGTATGCCATTATTGATGCAAGCATCATTACCATATTCATGGGTAACCTAGGGAAGGCGCATTGACAGCTTGTTAAGGGATTTTTGGTTATCTAAGAGGAACATATACATTGGCCCCATCTATAGAAGTGATTCAAAATGTTTGGTTGCTGAATATTTGGATTCAGATTATGTTGTAAATGTTGATAAGAGGGGATCGATTACACTATGTCTTTACTTTGGGAGTTATGTCATCAGTTGGAAGGTTACCTTCCACCCATCGGTTACTTTGTCTTCCATAGAGGCAGAGTATATATCTTTGATGGAAGATGCAAAGGAAGGCATCTTGCTGAAGGACTTAGTTGGAGAGTTCAAGCTATTGTATATTGTGACAGTCTTAGTGCAATATGCCTAGTTAATGATCGTGCGCATCATGAGAGGACAAAGCACATAGATGTAGGATATCATTTCATCCATTCTGAGAAGACATTCAGGTGATGAAGATTGACATAACATATAATCCAGTCGATATGTTCACGAAGGAGGTTCATGGGAGTAAGTTCAAATATTGTTTGGACTTACTCAATATTGACAGTCTGCAGTACCCAAAGGAGGGGTTGGCCGCACTTAGTGAAGTTCATCAAAGCTTCTCATAGGATTCAATTCAAGAAGGAGATTGTTTATACACCTTGAATCATAGCCATCTAACTCATGTTGAAGAATAGTCCAATTATGATTGTCAAAAAATTCTCAAGTTCAATATTCGCTCAGATTCGGCTTGCTAAAAGTTCGATTCGGATTCGGTTCGAAAATAAATCAACCGAACATGAACACAAGTTTAGGCATAATTAAATAAATGAATCAAACCTAAGAATTATATGCTCATCTCATGCTTGATTCATTAAAAGTTTGATATACACCTATTTACAAATCCTTTGTCCCGATAAATGAACCTTATTTCAGGAATCAGGATAAGTAGGTTTTATCCTAGTATAAGTGGACTTAATCTAGAGATAAGTGAATATTTGTGATATAAGTAGACTTTATTTCAGCATAAATTCCCTAAGAAAAATGGTCACATCATGATTACAATATCCATTATATATGCATGGTACTTTTCCCTTCATTATCCCTCAATTCAATGGAACAAGTACAAATCTTATTTATTCTTTATCCACATCTTATTTATTATCCCTCGTCCGAACGAGTATAAAAATTACTATAATTATTTTCTTCAAAGAGATGAATCCTGATTGATATATTTTTAGAAGAGATAGATAAAGAAAAGAGAATGAAATAATTATTCTTATTATATATTTCCATTTCTTTCCTTTTGCTCCCTCTCATCAAAAAAATCTCAAGTTCGATATTCGCTTAGATTCCATCCAAGTAAATAAGGATTAGATTCAGGTTCGATTATAAAATAAATGAACCTAACTTGAACACAAGTTTATGCTTGATTAAATAAATGAACCGAGCGTAAAAATTGTAGGTTCGCTCAGGTTCGGTCTGTTTACACCCCTATGTCCAATGATCTGCCCTATCAATACAGGGATCTCATTGTATTCGTATCCATTTGACTTTGGGATCTGTTTTGTACAAGACTAATATATAAACTCCCTATGGTTAGAATTCTTTGTATACTTTGTATTCTTCTTTCTCCACATAGTGAAAATCGATCGCCGCCGCCCAAGACGTCGCCCAATTACGGGTGAACCTTGTAAATCCATGTGTCTTTGTGCTTGCGTGATTGATCGTATTTGTGCCTTCTTCTGTGATTATTGGAGCACTTTCCAGACGGTCCTCTTCCCGAATGATGTCCTCATGCCTCCAAGGAATGGCGGTATGTGAAGGCACTCATGTATTCCTCTTGAGGAATACACCTCTGTCAAACATAATCCGGATGTTCGAAGAAAAGGAACCGATCCTCTAAATGGTATTTTCTAGATTCCGACTTAAGTCGATCACTGCTGCTCTTGGGCCAATCCTGGAGAACTGTCCTAGATACCAAGAAGTTCACCATGTTGTCATACAATAGGAGAGAGTCGACAGAACAGTTCGACTCATCGAGAAAGGAGTACTTGATAGGATCAGTCTTCGGGAACTCTGTGATTCAATACATGAGAGGTGATTAGACACCACATTCTTCACTACATACTTGTCCTTGATTTGCAAATCCAACTCGTGGAGTAGTAGAATCCACCTAAGAAGACGTGCCTTCATGTCCTTCTTTTCCATTAATTACTTGATGGTTGTGTGGTATGTGAACACGGTAACCTTGGATCCTAAAAGATGTGACCTAAATTTGTTCAAGGCAAACACTTTGGCAAGTATTTCCTTCTCTGTAACAATGTAGTTCCTTTGAGCTTGATCAACCTTACTTATGTAATGGGAAACATATGATATCCCCTCTCTCCTCTGTCCTAAACAACCCCAACTGTAAAGTCAAAAGCATCTGTTATAATTTCAAAGGGAAGAGCGGTTATGCAATCTTTGAAAAGTCCTTTATGAATCTTCGATAAAAATCGACATGCCCAAGGAACAATCGCACGTTGCTTAATGTTGGTTGGTTTCTTGATCACATCCATCTTGACAGGATCAACCTCCATTCCTATCTTGGAGATGACGTGCCCAACACAATTCCCTCTTGGACCATGAAATGGCTTTTCTCCCAAGAGAGCTCCGGTTCAACCCTACTACACTTCTTGAGGACTCGATCCAAATGAGATAACAAGAGTCAAATGAATCCATGCGGACTACAAAGTCATCCATAAAGACATCCAAGTTTCCACCATCTCGATAAATATTGCAATCATGTACCGCTAGAAATTCCCCAGTGCATTGCATAACCCAAAGAGCATGCGCCAAAACACGTAAATACCGAATGGGCATGTAAATGTGGTCTTCTCTTGGTCCTCATGAGTGATGGCTACTTGATTGTAGCTCGAGTACCATCCAAGAAGTAAAAGAAATGTTTTCTCGTAAGTCTCTCCAAGATATGATCAATGAATGGGAGGGGAAATGATGCTTTTTTATCGTGGCATTCAGGTGTCGATAATCTACACATACACGCCACGGCATGGGTATTCGTATCACATTTTCCTCTCCTTCTGAATTGGTGACTATCTGGAGTCCCGCCTTCTTAGGGACTACGTGAAGTGGTGCTACCCACTTAGAATCAGAGATGAGATATATAAACCCTGCATCATATTATTTGTCTATTTCTTTCTTAACCACATCGTGTAAGTTTGGATTCTGCATGTGTTGGAACTCACGGGAGGGTTTGGCACCTTCCTCAAGGTAAATATGGTGTGAGCAAAAGGCGGCGTTAGTCTCGCAAAGATTGGATGCACTCCAACCTATCGTCTTACAGTTCTTTTCAAGAATCTCTAGTAAGCGAGATTCTTGTTCTCTGGTCAGATCGGCACTGATAATGACTGAGAACTTTTGAGGTGGGCCCTCAAGGAAGGCATATTTCTATGTGGTAGGAAGAGGTTTGAGCTCGAGACTAGCATGATCATCTAAAATATCTGGATCAACTACCTCTGAATCTGGCTCTATGGTGGATGTGGCTAAATCGATCGTGATAGTAGCCACCAATTGATTCAGCTCAAGAGTCGGATCACCAAATGTGTTTAAGAAATTGGCAAAAGTTGCATTCGACTCGTCATCCACGTCTTTAGATTGGCCTTAAGGGAACATGTTTGACAAGCCTAAGTCGGCTTCTGAGTCATCAAGGACGTAGGGAGATGCATCAGAAAAGTCTCTTATGTCTAATATCTAGTCTTGCAGAATCTGTCGAACTACCTTATCTACACGGTCCTCTCCTGGTGAGAGGGACTCATCAACCCAAGCTGACTCTTGCTGCCAGTGATCAACTGCATCAACTCTGTGCACTCGGCTTCCGGTTTAAGATACTATGTGCTACTCTCTGACTCAGGTCTCTGTCATTTTGATCGTTGCATCTCTAACTCTACACTTTCATCATGTGCATGAGAATATGTCTTTCCTAAAGTGTAGTCAAATACAGCTCCATCGTCCTCAGAAAAAGATGACCAAGGATAATATGGGAATCTTTCCATCTTCGGGGACACTCCTATAAAGCCTTGAACTTGGTCATCTCTCAGATCCTATATCATAAGATTCGACTTGTCAAGAGGAAATGGAATTTGGTTCATGTGAATTGGACTTCGTTTCGAATTGTTGTGATTTTTCAAAGAAAGAGAAGTGAGTAGGCTTAAGGCATCATTAGCCCTAATGATTGTCATTAAGATTATTTAATCATGATTAAGGAGACTAGTGGTGAATTAAGGACCACTAATCATCATTAGCAAATACTAATCATAGATTACTGAAAAATAATCGCTATAAGCGAAAGTTAAATGGTGATTAGTGAAAGTTAATCACAATTAGTGCTAATTAAGCACCAGTGGCAAATCTAGAATCTTCTGGAAGGTTCTAACTTAAGCCTTAAGTTTCGGTATAAGCTTTGGTCAAAATCATGGGTCGCTAACCACAGCTAAGGGTCAAATCATGGTTTACTAACCATGGTTAGTGGTTTTCTGAAGCTTATAAATAGTCCCCTTACCCATTCATTCTCTACGATTTCCACTACCACCACTACCCGAGGGCCAGGGTCGAGAGGTTGGAAGGAGGAGAGGAAAGCAGGGAAGGAGCGCCAGTGAAGCGCTGCCTGGAGAATGAGGAGGAAAACGGTGTGATCCTCTCCTAATTGGCTTCATGTAGGAGGTAAATAGCTCTAACTTGAGCTAGAGTTTTGATTCATATTCCTTTCCGATTCATTTTCTATTGTCGTTCGAGGAGAAATCTGAGCACAGCCTTGCTCGGGTGTGGGTGGCTCGGCCGTTAGTGAGCATACGAGTTCTTCGTATGACTCACTCACCCTTGACAAGAGACTTGTCGATTTTGGAGTTATTATCGATTTTATGGGGAATCTGTGTAACGGCCTACTTAGGTGCAGGCGGTTGGGCCATCAGTGAAACATGTGATTCGTCACACTCTTTACTCACCTAAGACGCGTGGTGACTACCGATTTCCATCGCTTGCAGTTATGTTATATTCTATCTGTGTCGTTGTTGTTTTCCTATTGATAATTTTTTGGAGGGAACTCTTTCCATTTTTTCTTTTGAAATATGTCCCAATATAAGCAGGAACTTTGCCAAAATTTTCATAGAAACTTGTCCTGATATAAGGGGTAACTCTGCTGAAATTTTTCTAGGAATATTACCCCCATAAGGGAAAGCTCTATTGAAATTATGAGAGAAAATATGTTCTTCGTGTTTTTGTTTGTTCTTTGTGTTCTTGGCATGTTCTTCGTGTTCTTGATACGAAAGTGAAATTTGATCATTTCAAGAGCCGTAGATCACCCTTTCTAAAAACAAATCATGATAAAACGTTGCATACACGAGAGAGAGAGAGCTCAATTAGGTAACGAAATCTTACCTTTTGCTGTTGGATTTTTCATATGAAATCGTTGAAATTCCTGGTTTTATGTTTTTCGCTATGAAGAAACCTTCTTTGGCTATTTTTTGAGAAAATATTAAAAGTTGCTTTGTGATTCCCACTAAAATAATTGATAAGCATTAAATTGATGCAGTAGCTTGGAAAGTTAGGGTTGGAAGTTAAAATAAGTATAAATATGAGTATATATACATAGTAATCAATGTATATGTAAGTATATACTCAATGTTGATGAATAAGCAAATCAAACGAAGGAATCACATCATGGAAATTGATGTGTACTGAAATGGATCCTGAAAAGGATCACATGTTATGTTAATGATGACTGGAGTAGAACTACAGGTCGGGCATGCAACCTATAGGTTTGTCAGAAGGAACCCGTATTGGTGTAACCCTATCTAGGTGGTACATAGTTGCATTATTATGATAAGTACGCATGGAATGAATGAATGATTTGTAGTGTGTGGTTGGGTGCTAATATCTTCAGGTTGAACGACACAAGATGTGGTCGTGCCACGTGGAGGCACGTGGTGGTATGATTAGAGGCAGGATTACGATAACACTTGAAATATGTCTCTGGTAAAAAGATTAAGATGAAAATAGCATGCGGTTTTAAGCATCCGGGTTCTTGAGGATGGTATGTATCTGTATTGAATAGGGTGTAGGGTTTAAGGATCCTGGATTACTAATAAAAGAGATATTGTCGAGGGTAGATTGGAGGATTGATTGAGGCGACGGGCGGCATCCTAATCTCATCAGTATCAACGCAATACCCAATTCCGGAATGTCCACAGGTTCAGGTTCCGTGGAGAGGAGAGGACCAATCCTTGACGTAGATTAGAATGGATACGAAATAAAATAAAAGATGAATAAAGGAACAGCTGTATAATTTGATTTGCTGAACCTTTTCAAATATCATGCTTAGTCTATGTTTTCTCCTCGTTATTGAGCATTGGCCCATTTTATTCCTATATTTTCTGAAACCCAAATAGGCATCGAAGGACCATCATAGGGACAGTAGCCATCCAGTCAGCCACAATAGCATTTCCCTATAAGGTAGTTGATAATCTTTTTGTGCATTTCTTTTCCAGCTGATGTACATGTAAATGGTTATAGTGGGATAATGTACCGTGCAAAATTTATTTTGTGAATGGAAAGTGTTAAATGATTTATTCTTAGTAATTTGAATTGTAGTTTGTTTCTGAATGTTAGTTGTGATTGCTAAATAACTTATTGTTGAGTAATCGGATCCATATATGGGATGATCCGATGATCCGGAATCGGGTCGTGACAACTCCATATCTAGGACTGTGGAGTCCACCTTATATTGCTTCCTCTCGATGTCAAGGATATCGTCACTCAACATTCCCATATGTTTCTTAATAGAATAGTCTGCAAACCGTAGAAGTGCTCACGATCTCATAGGAAGACCTAAACCTATATGATACAAGAAGGAATAAGGCAGTAGATTAATAGAGAATCCGTTATCGAGTAGAGAACAGACAAAAGATTTGTCAGATATCTGACAAGTGATGAAGTGGACACCCATGTATCTCTTCTTCCTTTGAATATCATTTCTAATTGCACAGGTAGTGGCTATGGACAACACATGTTTCACAGTTCTCATGTTCTTCTTCCTGCCAGTCCTACTAGGTGTGCATCCCACCTTTACGTACTTCTTAAATGCAGGAACCATATCCACTAATTGAAGGAAAGGGATCTGAGATTTAGCATTCTCCCCTTTCCATTTCTAAGGTATTTTTATCATATTTTTCAGAATTTTTATTCTTTTCCTTTGACAAGGACTGAGGAAAAGGGGTTATTATGTGACCAGAGTGTAAAACAGAAACATCATCATCTGAGTTTTTATTTAACTGAAAATCTGAATTCAATTGTACAAGACTCGAACTATGATTCAGGCTATGTACATGACTCGACTGACATGCTAAAAAAGGAACTGAAATTGCAGGAAAAGTTGGTGCGGGTGTTATATCCAAGGTAGTCTTCTCATCTCCTAAAGAACCACTTTTGATGGTAGTGCTCGATGTCACTTTTTTGGATTTTTTTAAAAATTTTGATTTTTTGGATTTTTGAGGATTCGAATCCTTCTGGTGATCTTGAAGGTGGTGGTGGTGTTGCTGATAATGCTCCTCCTCTGAGCTCTCCGCGTGGACAAGCTCATCGGTACCCTCCGCTCCACTCCGTCATGCCAGATCAGGGGTCCGGACGGTCCTACCACTCTTTAGAGTAATATGGTGAATACAGTGCAATATAATCTTATTACCCGATTCAAGAAAGTCAAAAATAGTATACTTGACCCTTCTGGTGGTTCTGCCCATGATTCAGGTTGTTGGGGTTAACCTGGACCAATGTTGGGATGGAGGTCCTAAGGGATGTAAACTCATCTTGCCAACGTAATAGTCGATTGATATCAGCTCTCTGGTCCTGCTTCTCATTAAAAGTGAGGTTGAGATCATCTAAGATCCTCTGAAGGTCCATTCGGCTAGAATATGATGCCATGTGATCATGTCTTTGGGGAGGTTGTTGTTGAACCTGATGAAAACGATTAGGTTCCTAATGGGCAAGCTGACGGTATTGGCTCTACTGAGGGGGGTACTTATGATACTGAAGGGGGTCTTTAATGGCCTGATTGCTGCTGCTGAGGGGGAGGAAACCATCAGTACTGGCTCTACTGTGGGTACTGCAAGTGTTGTTGTGGTTGTCGCTGGGTGGCATTGGGATCATTAGTGTACCAAATCCCATTCACCTCCCACATGTGGAGGCTCCTCGGAACTGTCTCGATCGCCGGCTCTGTGAGCTGTCTCTCATGTCGCTCAGGCTGACCCTGAACCCCCCTGTTGTGTGGCCCCTGCACGAACTGCTCCTAAATGTGGTGCACTCTTTAGATGAGAGCAGGGGGTGCAGATGGGGCATGTATCATAATCTCGGACACCTTCTCATCTAACTTTGACAGCTGGCATGGCAGCTAGGTGAGGCTCTCCCACTCGTTGAGCTTGTGTAGCTTGCTCACCTTCTTCTCAATTTGGTCGATCTTAGTTAATTTATCACTGATTACCTCCACGTTGGGGAGTAGGTCATGCACCAGATCTACCATACACGATCTGCTATCCTCCTAAGGTACGCGAGAAGGAGGTGGCTTATCATAATGCCTAGTGGTAACTCTGGTACAGTTGGTATCTACAGTCTGCTCGAAAATCATCCATATTGTGTCTTCTACTTTGTTCAGATAACTGCCTCGACATGCAGCATTCACTAGTCCTTGAACCTCAGGAGTCAAACCGCTATATATATTTTGGACCAAGACCAGCTTGTTGATATCATGGCACGGGTACTTCTAGATCAGGCTTTGAACCTCTCCCACGCCTCATAGAAAGGATCCTGGGATATCTGTTTGTAGCTAGATATCTGTGACCTCATCTAATTTGTCCTACTTAGAGGGTAGAACTTCTTGAGAAACATGTCATTTAATTCATCCCACGTAGTGACTACCCTCCCCAAATTCTTAAGCTAATATGCATCTTTATCTACTACATCAAAGGGGAAGGCCTTGAGATAAATGAAGTCTTGAGAAACACCAGGTCGTCCTATGTTGTCACAAACCAGCTCGAACTCATGCAGGAACATGTATGGTTCCTAGACTGTGTTGACATAAAATTTGGGCAAGAGCGTTAAAAAATGATGCTTCATCTCCCCTACAATGGGTAGTACTACTGGACGTTGTGCAACGCTAGGCTTATAAGCATCTCTCATGAATTCCCCCTCAAGTATGTTTCCTCCCCCATTCCTCAAGTGACTAAGCTCTTGTCTGAATGCTTCATTATGCTTCTATACTCGTGTCAGTCTAGCTAATATGTCCTTCATTGCATCATTGTCTCCCTCATCCTCATAGTTCTTCTTGGGAGACATCTCGCTCATTGGTTCCATCTTCTTCACCTTGAGAATAGAGAGGATTTGAATTAATGAGTCGAAAGAATTGGATCTAAAAGCATTAAGGTGAGGGTCTTCCTCGATGATGGTGAGAGAAAAAAGGGTTGGCCTAGGTCTGACCAACCTCAAGAAAGAAAAGTCACTTATTTGCCTTGGTCCCGTGGGAAGAGTCACCATAAAACCAAGGGGCTTAGGAAGAGAGTCGTTCCTAACCCGTGAGGACGGTCAGTTAAGATTGGTTAGTGAAAGATCATGAAGTTCGAGCAAAAATCACACCAATCCTCCATTCTCAATGTCAAAAGATACGATTAATGAGCACGATGTCAAATAAAGAGTGATCGAAAAGGCGCTATGAGCATGGTCTTTGAACACACACCCATGAATACAAACACGAAGAAAACCCTAGATTCACCAACTTCACATGATGAAGTCTACAAAGGCCTGACCATTTATCTTTTCAATTTTAAGTTTGGTGATAGTACACCATTATGAGTATGTTACACACAATGTGAGTCGCCTTATGCCCAACGATGCTCTTGATAACTCCCAATCAAAGATGCGATCTTCTTAGGATATTGGGTTTCAATATGAACCCTTAAGGAGATTATCAGGCTTACACAATCAAAACATATTACTAAGGTTGAAGGCAAGCCATTGCAGCTTCCAAATCTACGAGAGGCGAAAATGAAGACTTAGGAGGCAAGTCCAGGGATTTGAGCTCAAACCTTAGTAGTTGCATCCTCACCCAATCTAACTGGGGTAAGTACATGTGTACGAGGACATGGTTGCTCTCCCGAAAACAATTTCAATTTTATGTTTTTTTGGGTCAAAATTGTATTAACAGTCCCAATATAAAGTTGATTATCACTTGCAATTAATCCTCCACAAGGCATGCCTATCGATAGTCCCGGTCCTATTTTAGTCCTAAGTTATAAAACAAAGGAGGATTATCAACAAAGATGATGCGAAGTTAAAAAAAAATGATGAATGCTAAGTAAGGAGACACACAATGCTTCTCATCTCTCCACATGCGGTATGCATTACACAATTGATTTTCTTATACCTATATAAAATGCAAATGCAAGAAAACCACACCTGACATAAAGTTCTATTAGTTGGGAAGATTTGAGTTTAATTTTTGACTAAGTAGGATTGCACCATCTTCCTCCTCCTTGTCCTCCCGACATCGCTTTGCTAGCGCTTCTTCCCTGCTCCCTCTCTTCCTCCCGACCTCTCGACCCTAGCCTTCGGGGTAGTGGAGGTAGTGGAAATCATAGAGAATGAACGGGTAGGGGGGTATTTATAGGCTTCAGAAAACTGCTAACCATGGTTAGCAAACCATGGTTTAACCCTTAACTACAGTTAGCAGCCCATGGTTTTAGCATGTGGTTTCGGCCAAAGCTTATCCGAAACTTAAGACTTAAGTTAGAACTTTATAGAATATACTATATTCGCCAATGACACTTAATTAGAGCTAATCGTGATTAACTTTCACTAATCGTGATTTGACTTTCGCAACTTACGCTTAACTTTTGTTGACCTCTGATTAGTGTTTGCGAATGGTGGATAGTGGTTCTTAATTCGTCATTAATTTCTTTAATGTGTTTAATTAGTCTTAATGACAGTCATTAAGGGTTAATGACATCGTAAGCCTCCTTACTTCTCTTCCTTCTGAAAATCATAACGATTCAAAATGAAGTCTGATTCACACGAAACAAATTCCTTTGATTTCCTCTTGATGAGCCAGATCTTATGATATACGATCCAGGAGAAGCCAAGTTCAAGTCTTTACAATTACAACAACCTTAAAGGAAGTGTCATCCTCGAGCCTTGAAGTACGCACATAACAACCTTAAAGAGGATCGAAACCACAACAACTTTAAAGGAAATGAACATCCTTTTATTTGTAATGAAGATATACACAATACATAGTGTTATCATTCAAACAAATAGTGGTATTTCTCTCTAACAGTCTACATGTGTGTCTTCTTAGTGTGATGTGTGGTTCTAATTGATGAATCTCCATTTCATAACCTTTATTCTATCATTTTGGTCTTAAAAATCCTAACTAATGCATGTAAATTGCATTATTTTGTACATATTAACATTCATTAATTGTTCTAATTATTGTATATAAAATAATATTTTTAATGTCAAAATTATAGAATAAAAGGGAAGAAAAGAAAAAAAAAGAATAAAATTATAAAGGTATT
This sequence comes from Ottelia alismoides, assembly GCA_037367405.1. Taxonomy (NCBI): domain Eukaryota; kingdom Viridiplantae; phylum Streptophyta; class Magnoliopsida; order Alismatales; family Hydrocharitaceae; genus Ottelia; species Ottelia alismoides. The sequence continues at coordinate 246,037 of JAZKJV010005760.1, forward strand.
TTATGACCCTAAACTTCTAGACCTAGGTATCTTGATGACTGGGTCGACAAGGAATAAAGTAGGGGGAGATAAGGGACACTCTTCTATTATTCATCATTTATTCATATTTAGGACTTATTTTATTCTCCACTTTTTATACCTCAATTAAAGAAACTTTGCACATGAAAGTTGTAGTAATAATATATAGAAAAATACAAAATTGGTTTCATGCAAAAATAATATACAGTGTACAAGTTATCTTCTAAATATGATTCCAAAATCCCAAATTCTCAGACCCATATCTCTCAAATAAAAACTCAAAATGTACCAAATCACCTTTAATTGTATATAACATTTAATAAGCTATTTAATGAAAGTAGTTTCGTATCTTTTGGAGTTATACATGAATAAAATATTCATTTTATTTATTCATTATTATTGTTATAATTTTACATTTTTATAACTTTGCAAATATTATTTGTAGTATATGTGCATATTAAAACTATTATAAAACCATGAAGAAAACATAAAAATAAAATAATGTACAAAAATACATAGATGAAATACATATACTTATACCTATATAACCTATACCCCTATTTATTTAAGTATACAAATAACATCAAAAAAGTGTAATAAAAATATATTTATATACCTAAAAATGAGTTATAAATATATAAACTAAGATAATAAAATAATAAATATAATATACAAAATAAAAATAAAATAACCAAAACATAGATGAATATACTTATAAATACACCCTTAAAAATTAACTTGTAATAAACAACACCAAAAATAAATAAAAATCATATTAAAATACCACATAAAAATAAACATATTTTATTTTTTACCCAAAAATAATAAAATCATTTACTATTTTTATTAAATAATTTCGAATAAAATAGCATCTTTTGTCCTGTAGCGGACTGACCTGGCCCAACTACATTCCAGGGAATGTTGACCCGGGTCAACTCCTCATCTTTCAGCTCTGACTTCTGTCAGAGCCTCGAGTCCCTCATCTTCTTCGATTTTTCCAGGCCGCCCTGTTAATCCTTCCACCTCGAGCTCTTCATGGATCCCTTCCCATCACGATATTCTCTCACGTCGGATCATTAGATCCTATTAATCTTCCTTAAGCTAGTCAATAATCCACCTCGAAATCCATCAGAACCTCATTACTTATAAATAGTTCCACGGTCCTCCTCCTCTTCTTGATCCCTCCTGGAGCCCCTAATCGAGTCCTCGTATGTGTGAGTTGAAGGTCGGTGACAGCGAGCCTTCCCTCGTACTTAGAGTGCGTCGGAGCGAGGAGAGGAGGTGGTCCATGGCAAGCTCTGGTTGCCCTGCTCCCTGAACAACCCTCAGGTATAACAACTGCTTTTCTTCCTATTCTAGGTAGATTTAATTCCCACATTTTGTTCTCTGCATTTATTTTCGAGTTTTAATTAATGATTTAGCTTAGATTCGTTAGGATACCTCACCGGAGTTCTTGAGCTCCGGCACGTTTTCACCGTGATTTGATATGTATCCGACCACATCGTCGCCTCCATTCTCTTTCCTAAAAGTTCTCAATCTGATTCATCTATCCAACCCATCTGATCCTTCATAGATCAGCAAATCGAGTGTCCTCCGCCATCTCGTCAGACCCTCTCCGCCCACCTCATTCTTCATGCAATCCAGCTTCATTTCTGGTCGAAGCAAATTGCTTCGAGCCATACATCTTCTCTGTGCAAATCCCGTGCGTAAAGGAGCCCTTCTGGGCTTGGATCGACTTGCATAGAGGTTCAAAAAAGGCCCTTGCTGACATTGAGCTCGTCGGGCCTCTTCTTGAGGTCCCGGACCCTTTGTGGGCACCATCAGCTGCAGACGACCTCCCCGGAGGCGTAGAGACAAACGCCATCGAAGAAGGCTGTCGGATGGAGGAGATAGCATCTATCAAAAGCACGGAAGCAAGTTGTCCTTCCCTGTTATTCGAAGAGAGCATCAGCCGTCCAATCTGGGGAGGCACCCCAGATCAATCGCCGGTCGTTGGATCTCGCCAACTTCAGCCGCCAGATCGTCCTTCACGATTGAATCTCGAGCGTCCACGGCCGAAGCGTCGTCGGGAGCGGAGAGCGCGACACATGTTTAAGTGAACAATCAGAGCCGCCCATCTCCGCGTACTATTGGGGTAAATTGCATACTTTGCCTCCATTGCTTTTGTATTTATTTATTAGTCTTGTAAATAAAGTATGTCGTATAAATAAAATGGATATTTTGCATATAAATTTCAAGCGTACCCTAACGGGTTTTTGCGTTTGTATTTGGTCTAATAAATTTTAATATACGTTGTAAGTTTTTGGGAAAATTGCAAGTATGCCCTAATGTTTATTTTATTTGCAAATATGCCCTTCCTAGTTCATGCAGTTTTTGTGCTTGGATTTCATTTATTAAAAATAGCACATGTGCTATAAAAATTATGCAAAAATAGGGTTAGATGCATGCTAAATGTATTTTCATGTCCCAATTTTTTTTGGTAATTTAACTATTTATTAAAATTCAATTGAGCACATTTTATCACTATTTGAATTAGAAAATATCAAAAAATTGAAAAATTATTGAAAATTTCAAAAAATATATATGTTGTCTATTTTAGTATTTATTAACTATAGACCAAAATCCCTAAAATAGAAAAAGAAAAAGACTAAAAATCAAAAAGATCCAAAATCCTTTATAAAAATGTGAAAAATCATTAAAATTCCGAAAATATCTTTTTTATTTTTAAATCTTATTTATATTATCATCTATCCATTAAAATTTATTTGAGGAATTTCGGACTTATTTTGCTATTTTTAATCTTCATTTAAATTTTGATCTATTATTTAATTCCTGATTTGGGATATTTTTGACTTTAAAAATACATAAAAAATTAGCAAAAAATTCCAGAAAAATCACAAAAACATCAAAAAATACCAAAAACAATTTATTTGATGTATCTTATTTTCTTGAGGGCCTCAAAAAGAGGTATTTGTTCCTACCAATATTTGTAATTATTTACTCTATATGGTATGTATAGCCTTATAGAGTCTACTATATATTAAAAAGAAAAAGGAAATATAAAAAATCAGAAAGTAAAACCTAAAAAAGGTATATGTATGATATAGTATATAAAAATTAAAATAAAAAATTATAAAACTAAAAACCCACATAAACAATTAAAAGGGATAAAAGACATGTTTGTGCGTACTACACATTGATTAGCAATAATTGTACGCAACCTATTTTGCTCTCGATGGTTCTACCTCTACACGCTTGCTTGTTATACATGTTGTATTGTAGAGAATAATAAATTTTAACTCACATTTTTGCTATTCATTGTCATTATTATATTGCGGGTTAATTGTTGATTAATCACGGTCTCTTGAGCGGTCAATGCACCGACTATGGTTTCGCCTTATGAAACCGTACGACCCTCGAGATTCCGTGATTATCAAATGGCACCATTGTCGGAGAGCAATGTGTATAGCATATTTTGTAGCTTATTTTGTGTGCATTCATTTGTTGATTTTTTTGATTTAATTAAATGATTCATTTTTGTGCATATCTATTCATTTATTATTTGTACATAACTCATTTTGTTATTTTTTTATTATCTGTGATAATATACATCTCTTTGTGAATTTGATGTGAGGGCCTGCTACGCGAGGATAGCTTCTTAGGAGGCTGGTGCAGCCAAGCTTGGTGGAGACTGGTCTTCACCTTTGACCAGTTGGAGAGGCATCAAATGAAACAAAGAGAGAAAATTTACCATAGAAGTAGATTTTATTTATTGGTGAGAGATAGATTTACTCATAATTTGTAATAATTAAGGACTTGGACACTACACTACTCTACGAGGTTCAGTACCCAGGTGATTGTTCACTTGGGGGCCTCGTCGCGGTTTTCTTGCATTTTCACTGCCTTTTTTTATTTTCTTTCTCGATGTTTTAAGTTTCCCCCCTTTCTTGTTATTTGTTTTGTGTGCATTGATCCACTAGACTTAGGTTGCTTGTATCAGTAATTAGGTCTAAATCCTAATAAGAAGCATGCGCATATGTCCTCTTACGTTTGGATCTAGTCAAATTAATAAATGTTAGTTATTTGGACTTGAGACCGCATGTTGAGAGTGGTCGCATACAACGCTGGCAGGACCCATTGTGGCAGACACCAAGTGGCATCGAAGATCGGACTTTTGGTCTTATTTCTGAAATTAACATATGGTTCTTCACGATTAATAACAGCTACTGCTTAGGGTGATTTTGTTGATTGCACACAGCCATATAGATAGGTTTAAAAATTTTGTTTTGCATACCACGTGGAGAGTGCTGGGACTCTAACTCAACATGCATCATTAGATTCAATGATGAAATTACCATCATAGAATCAACTTGCACGCCTTTTTCGCTATCTCCCTCTGATTTTTGAGCATGTATGCAAAATACCGAAAAAAGTGAAAATCCAAAAAATTAAAACAAGGGGACTGTTAAATAAACTTAGACCTTAACTAAAATCATTAATGGACTATCATTGCTTTGGGTTCATTAAGCTCTCATTATTTTCAAGTACCTTAGGAGGGGACCAAAACCCCTCCCATAAGCGAGGATGGCCCGCTAAGGATTAGAGACAAAAACCCAGTCTGTAACTGCCTTGTGTATCACCTTGATTTCCGAAGTAATGGCGCTTGTATCGTACATGATCGAATAGGGCCTCGTCAACGATGGTGTTCCTGCCTTGTGTGGAACATCAACATGGTCTGAAGTACTGAGCTTAGGCTACGCCTTCACGAATGTGACTATCTCATCGGTTTGCGTCTGAGTAGGTCCTTGCACACTCACGGGTGATTCCGTTGCGAGCAAGGTCCGAAGTAGTGGTTTCGCATATCAACTTCTTCCATCTATTTATTTGTCTGAGTAGGGATCTAGGAAGGGTTACAAAGACCTCAAAAAGTGCAAACTACATGTTACAAAGGAGGATGACAAGTACGGAATACTTTTCTGACAGTACTCTCTCTCTCATATAGGGTTAGCGTTCTAAGGATTTGTTACAAGATACGCCTGAATTAACAACGCTAAAAATGAAAAGATAATAAAGAGTTGATCCCTTACGGCTTCACATGGCATGAATTGGTGAACCCAAATTTGTATTGTGTTTGTATGGATCTAGATTAAGGTTCAAAGATCAAGTCCCGCGCATTTGCGTAATCTTTTTCATATGTGCCTTCCTTTTCGACTCCCCCCCCCCCGCTCAGTTCGAGCCTTTCTACTGTTTTATACTCCTTTTTATTCCTCGTTGACCATTGTATCTGTACTCCGGCATCAATCTCCTCTTGCTCCACGATGATGATCCATGGATGGTTTAGTCAGGATTCCGCAGACACCCACATCGATTCCATAGACTCGACATCGTCAATGATTTGAGGTGATTCTCGAGAACCCGGTCCAGACCTTGTGGTCCAATCTCCAGACTCCTCGTCTTCTTTCCACCCCTTTGATCACCTAATAAATCAGGACCACTCTTGTCCCACATCCGTCATTTTGAATGGGAGTCGATTTCAATCTACATCTTTTTCTCCATTCACAACAATCTGGGATTGACCCTAATCTTATATTCATCTTGGTAGTTGGGATTCAATTTCAAGTGGTTTGATTGGGATTCTTTCATATTTCAGATAGAAGCCAACCCAGTCCTATATCCCAATCCAGAATTCATCTCCTTTGATTCAGACCCAGAGATGGCACCTCAAGGGAAAGGAAAAGGACAACATTCTCCACAGATGGAGTTAGGTCAGGGACACGACCAAAACCAAGTGAACGCTCAGCTGCCGGCTTCCATACAGGCCATACAGCAGCAGCTGATAGAGCATGCTTTAGTTCAGACCACATTTCAGGCTATGCTGAATGATTTACGGAATAGACCAGCATAAGGAGGAGGCGGAGACAGACCCGTGAGGACCCTGAAGAAGAAGAACCAGAACGTGAGAGGCAGAAACCTACACTAAAGGAGACATACAATCATGTAGACAGACATATGATAGAGTGGATCCTCATTCCACCGGTGCATGCTCACTTCGATCTCAAGCCACAGTTCCTTGCTCTTCTGCCATCATTCCACGGAAATAGCAATGAGGAGCCATACATTCACCTGCACCAATTCTCGCGCATCTGTCGAACTACCCACTACCCCAACATTCTCTTGGACGTAGTAAAGATGATGGTGTTCCCCTTCAGCCTACAAGACAAGGCCCTATACTGGGTCAATCTTTTGGGGAAGGTTGTGACGACATGGGAGGAACTTAAATCTGCGTTCCTTCACAAGTTTTTCCCTCTCAACTGGCTCAACCAGATGCGAGTCAGGATCAATAACTTCTCTCAAGCTACCCACGAGTCTATCCATGAAGCATTGGAGTGATTTACGGACCTGCATGAGAAGTGCCCCCACCATGAGATACCAAAGACCAGCTTGGTCCAGCATTTTTTCAGGGGCCTGAATGTAGAAAGTCAGAGATTAGTAGATGTTGCATGCAAAGGATCTCATTTCAACAACATGAAGATGTGGTGTAGCAGATTTCGAAGACATGGCTGAAGGAGAAGCCGTCATATCTTCATAATGTGCCTATCAGAGACAACCTCGGGTCCTCCAAAAGCCAATTCATATGACAGCAGCATGTGAGGCAGAGAAAGAAGAGAGCTCCAACCTCAATATCATCGAGGGTCATCTTTCAAAGGTTGATATTATTGAGAAGCAGTCACTGGATCTTGAAAAGATCGTTGTGATCAAACAAAGGACGCAAAACTTGGACAAGCTGGACCAGATCACCAAGCAGTTGGAGTTGCTGGTGAGCACCATCAGTTCTGTTTAGTCAGCAACACCATCGTCAGAGACTCCTGCTGAGAAGAAAGACGAACCATCACCGTCACATCAGCCTCAACCAAGTTAGCAACAACCGACCATCCGGTACGTATACTACGTGCAGGCGCCCGAGTAGGGCCCGCTGCCACAGCAGATGGTGGTCTACCAGCCAAACTTCCTCCAATCCTCTGATCTAGCATTTCCGCCACCACCACCACTGATTCAGGAAGTAAATGGTGTATGGAGCAACGATGCACAACTGACCTGTCCTATGGGACAACACCAAGGTCATCTAACAACCAACAAGCTGTAACACCAACCTCGGGGTGGTCATTTCCCTCAGTCCTTCCAACCTCAGCCTCAATACAAGAATCACCAGTCTCCACAGTATCAAAGCAACCGGAGACAGTCACAGTAGTGCCCCCAGATGCAATACCGACATCAACAACCATATCATCAGTACGGTGATGGACAGAAACAATATCCCCCTCCTCCATATCAATAGTATCAGCTTCCCCCTCCTCCTCCATAACACCATCAACAGCCTCAGCCCCCAACCGTCAACAACAGCGTGGTCTGCACGCTGAAATTTCTAAGGCGACTCCAGTGAACCCTACCCCCTACCCCGGATTGCTTGGCCCATTTGATAAAGGATCTAGCAGAGATGACTAAGAACTCGACGACCTGACCGCCACTAAAACTCTTATTCCGGTGCAGGTCGAAGCAAATCCCAATAGTTTTAAAGGAAAGAGCAGGTAGAGTCTGATGTCTCATATGTGCATGTCAAGTCATATAATCATGATTTTGTTTTATCTAATGTTGTCACTCTTAGTAGTGGTAGGACTTTGACTCCATCTATCGCAAGCCAAGGGAAGAATAAAGCTTTGACAGGTGAATTGTCATCTTTTGCATCAATCGCACCAGCTACAGGTTTGGGTGAGGAAGAAGGAGGAGGAGGAGGAGGCATGCCAGTTGCCATCCATCTCCACCAATAAAACAATAAAAAAATCAGAAAAACAAAAGGCCAAAAAGATGTTCGCAGTCGACATGAAGCCGCAGCAGCAACTGATCAAACGTCAGTCAACGCAGCGGAGACGACACCTTTTGCTTGTCTGCTAGTAGCAAAATCTTCACCTCCAGTATGTACACCTTTCTGTGATCCGGATGTACAGAATTTTATGGATAAAAATGTTGTTGTAAAAAAGAACACTGCTTTTGATTTCAGTACTAAAAATATTCCTTTTCCTGATGCATTAGAAAAATCCAAAAATTTTGCAAAAAATAAAAGAATCCATTATCAGATCGTGGAGTTGTAGATATTCTTAATAACTTGACTGTTGAGATCCCTTTGATGAAAGCCATGGAATACATGCCCGCTGTGAAGAAAGGTTTGAAGGAGCCATGTACAAACAAGTGTCGACCAACAGACAACAACAGACACCATCAGGTCGAGAAACATGTCCTCACCATGGCTACCGTTGCAGCCATCAGCAATCTCCTGTAGAAGAAGATAGACAAAGGAGCGCCTTTGATCAGATGCGAGATATTCGACCAAGTCTTCGAGCGGACTCTTCTTGGCAATGGTTCTTCCATCAACCTCTTTCCCCCGTCATTACTGCGAGAATTCAGGCTGGGTCTGTTGAAGCAAACACGCATGATTCTTTAGTTCACGGATCGATCCATCGAGCGACCCCAAGGTTTGCTGGAAGACGTTGTGGTAAAGGTGCTGGATATGCAGTTTCCCGTTGATTTTGTTGTCCTTGATATGGACTCCCTTGAACCATTGCTCTATACCCCATTATCCTTGGACGACCATTCATGCGTACTGCAGAGGCCGTAGTTGACCACGGGTCTGGAAAGATCACGTTCAGTTCGAGCAATAACAGAGTTACCATAGACATGGTCAACGAGCCTAAAATCTTATCTGATGAAAGCCATGCAGTATTGCATGAAGCAGACTGTGATTTTATTGCAGAGATAAGAGATACGAACTTCTCTTTGAATGACACTTGGACACTATAAATCCTCTCTCCCGAGGAGGACTGGGAAAGCGCAGTCGACATAAGCTCCGATAGCACCTGGGAGACAAAATCTAATTCTCTAATGCATCTCTTTGACTCAGGTGATTCATTCTAGTCGGAACATAATGAATTCAATGCGAATCTATTTGGCACATTGTTAGTTGAGCAACAAGTCATTGAGGTGAGCACACTACCTCTAAAGTTATGAAAGATCATCCTCCAATCAGCACAGTTTATGAAGTCATCGAGAAGCAGGCCATATCAGAACATGAATTAAAGCCACTTCCAGTAGGTCTTGAGTATGCTTTCCTTGCAGGTGCAGAGAACATGTATCCGGTCATCATCAGTAGTAGGCTGACCTTGGATCAATAATCTCTACTTCTCGAGGTTCTAGAGAAAAACCACAAGGCACTTGGTTGGGATGTCTCAAACCTTCATGGGATAAATCCTGCTCTGTGCTCACACCACATTTATTTGGAAGAAGATGCCAAGCCGTCCTGAGAATTTCAAAGAAGACTGAACCCAAATCTATGGGAGATCGTCATGAAAGAGATCACGAAATGGTGTGACACAGGCTTCATCTATTCCATCTCCGATTCAAAACGGGTGAGCCTACTACATGTAGTTACGAAGAAATCAACGCTTATCGTGGTTACAAATGACATAGGAAAGGATATCTCTATTTGGGCACCGACATCTTGGCGTGTATGTGTTGACTACCGCTGTCGTAATGCAGCAACCAAGAAGGACCACTTCCCCTTGTCGTTCATTGATCAAGTATTAGAAAGACTAGCCGGCAAGGAGTTCTTCTGCTTTCTGGATGGGTACTCCAGGTACAACCAAGTGGCAATCACCCTTGAGAACTAGGATAAGACCACCTTCACTTGCTCGTTCAGCACCTATGCTTTCAGGAGAATGCCCTTTGGACTGTGTAACGCACCTGCGACATTCTAGAGATGCATGCTTGTGATTTTTATCGAGATGGTAGGCAGTTTTCTCGAGGTATTTATGGACGATTTCTCTGTCTATGGTAACAGCTACGATTCTTGTCTCGAGCACCTAGACAGAGTACTTCAGAAATGTCTTGAAGTCAATATTGTGATATCATGGGGAAAAAAGCCACTTCATGGTCACAGAAGGGATTGTGATGGGTCACGTCGTTTCCAAATGTGGCATGGAAGTCAACTCGACAAAGATGGATGTGATTGCCAATTTAGAGCCACCTCAGACAGTAAAAAACGTGAGGTCATTTCTGGGGCATGTGGTATTCGACAGGAGGTTCATTCGTGACTTTAGCTACATTGCCCGACCTCTAACAGAATTGTTGTGCAAGGAGACCGGGTTCGATGTTGTTCAGCAAGTTCTCCTTTCATTCAATCAGCTGAAGGAGCTTATCGCTCAAGCTTCAGTCATACATCCATCAGATTGGTCTCTTCCTTTTTGAGATCATGACGAATGCGTCAGACATTGCAGTTGGGGATGTTCTAGGACAAAGGAAAGACAAGGCGCCTTATGCCATTTACTATGCCAACAAAACACTAGATGAAGCTCAAAGAAATTACACTGTGATAGAGAAAGAATTATTAGTTGTGGTAGTCGCCCTTGAGAAGTTCATAATCTACCTGCTTGGATCAAAAGTCACTATCTATACTGATCACTCTGCTATCAGATATTACAGCAGAAGAAGGATGCAAGCCTAAACTGATCAGATGGATCCTTCTCCTCCAGAAGTTTGATTTGGAGATCAAGGATAAACATGGGGTTCAGAATGTGATAGCTGATCACATCTCCGGAAATGAGCAGCAAGAGCCTCTACTGAGTAGCACACCCATCACAGACACCTTTCTTGATGAATAGATTCTGATCGTGGATTCACTCCCTTGGTATGCTGACATTGTGAACTACCTCATTTCGGGTGTAGTCTCGCAAGATTGGACAAAAAATCAAGAAGGACAAATTCTTGTCCACCATCCCTTTATACCAATGGGAAGACCCACTTTTATTCAGGGAAGGAGCAGATTGTATTTGACGCAGGTGTATTCCTCAGGAGGAGCATAATAGTGTCCTCGAGCATTGTTATTCGCTCAAATTTGGTGGGCACCGCTCTGGAGATAGAAAGACAGTGAAAGTATTGTTGTGTGGTCTCTGATGGCCTACGCAATTTAAGGATGATGCATCATATATCAAATGCTGCACTGACTATCAGAAATTGAAAGGTGCCCTTGCAACTAAAGATTCAATGCCCATGAAGTTCATTTAGATCGCAGATGTATTCGATTTTTGGGGCATCGATTTCATGGGACCCTTCCCCAATATTTAGGGGTACGAACACATCCTTCTTACCGTTGACTATGTGAGTCGTTGGGTTGAAGCTATCCCTGCTCGAGCCGCATGCAGTCGTACAATTTGTCTCTTTCTGAAAGAGAACATCATCTCGTGGTTTGAGATTTTGAAGATACTGGTATCAGACGGGGGTAGCCACTTCATTAATAGAGAGGTCAAGAAATTAATGAAGGAATACATCATCGAGCATCAAGTCGCATCTCCTTACCATCCTCGTACCAATGGCATGGTTGAATTATCAAATATGGAAATCAAGACGATCCTCCATAAGCTTGTAAAGCCAGAAAGGAAAGGTCCCAACTCTTGGACTCAGTCCTTTGGGTGTACAGAATCGCTTACAAGTCTCCTTTGGGCATGTTACCCTACCGTCTTGTATACGGAAAGCCATGCCATCTGCCAGTGGAGTTGATTCATAAATCATTGTGGGCAGTCAACATTTGCAATTTGGACTCACAAAGAAGTGGTCAGAAAAGAAAAGAGGTTTTGAACATGCTCCTGGAATTTTGAGACTATGCATATGATAACACATTGATGTACAAGGAGAAGGTTAAACACTGGCATGACCGATACATTAGATGAAAGACCTTCGAGACCGGACAGAAAGTGTGGCTATTTGATGCAATGTTGAAGATATTCCTGGGCAAATTAAAGAGTAAATGGACATGGCCACTCAAAGTGCAAGAAGTGTGTGACAATGGAAGCTTTATGATATCAGAATTGTCTCCTGATGCACAACCGTTTGTCGTCAATGATCAGTTGTTGAAGAAACCTTGAGCATGACACTTTCCTGACCATTATCGACTCTGTCAAAGTAATATGCACTGAAGGAGCATCCACAACCATAGCAGCATTGCAAGATTAATATAATGTCACTCAAAAACTCTTCCTTTAAGTTTTCATATTTTCTTCTTTTCTTGTCTTCGTTTCATTTCTCTTTATCCACCAAAAAAATATATATTGCATCGCCCCTTTTTTATTCATCTTCTATACTTAGGATGTACCTTGTCCTATGTATAGGGGGGTGTGCACCCCGAGTTCTTTCATTCTTTGATCCCCTCCACTATCTCCTCTTTTTGACTATACTTAGAGATATCTTACCCTAAGTATAAGGGGAGACAGTCCGAGTTGTGATTTGTTCACTCCCACCCTTGACCCTCCCTACCTTGTGTCCAGTCTGTTATACTTAGGTTTATTTGATTCTAAGTATAGGGGGGACATTCGACTTCTCATTCATTTCATCTCTCATTTCATTCATTGTTTATTCATTTATTCTTTAGGCTTTTCTATACTTAGTACGAGTTATGTCTTCTCTTTTTCTATTCGATGTATGAGGACATAGCTCAAGATAAGTATAGAGGGGTCGTATATACTATGTATATACTTTATCCATAACTCATACCTTAGTATTTTTAATAAGTATGACTAAATCACTATTTATATACAAATGTATACAATATAATTAAATCAATTAATAAAAAGATGCATATTATTCGTCAATTTGTTTTTTATATACTAGTTAATAAATCATGTAAAAATATTTTTGTAAAATATTTGAAAAATAGTGTGAAAATCTATTTGAAATTTTTTTTGAAAACTATTTTGCAAAATGTTTTCAACCTTTGTAAAAATATTTTACTTGTAAAATCTTCTTTTCTTTGTGTGAAATAAAAATATTTTGAAAAACTATTTGCAAATGGTCTTGAAAATGGTTGCAAAAATATTTAAAAAATATAATATATATTGTTTCAAAAACCTTTGCAAAATGATTTTCAAATGTTTGTAAAAATTATTTGTCAAAATTATTTTGGACTATAGTTTCCAAAATTGTTTGTAAAATATTTTTCAAACAAGTTTGAGGAATATATACATCACATTAAAATTATCTATTAATTGTATATATGTTTATAATCACACGTCCCTTGTAAATTCATAAAGACCATAACTCTTGTAAATAATAAGATGCATCCCCGTGTAAATATTTGTACTTATTTTTATTCCGGAAATCTTTTGTTTAAAAAAATCCCCAAACCATTTGCAAAATCTTTTCCAAAAATTGCATTAAAAATTGCAAAACCTTTTTCAAAAATCCATAAAAAGTTCAAAACTTTGAAAATTGCATCACAAAAATATTTCCTGCATTGTACATAGCATTTGCATAGCATTGACATTTTTCGGATTGAATTTGATAATTGAACAAGTCTAAGTAAAATCCGAATATTGGAGCTTGGTTGAACATTAAATCTACTTAATCACAGGAACCTTATAGGAGCTGGAATTGAGGTACTGGTTGACTTAATTATTTGAGAATCGTGAGACTTGGTTCAATGTATTATTGACTACCTAAGTAGAGTATTTCGGAGCACGCACACGGCTCTTGGTGATAATGAACTAACTTGGACGTCTGCACCTTTCACTTGGCTCAACTCAATTAGAGCGGTGAGGGGGTTGGATTTGTCGGTATAAGATGCACACACACGTGGAAACATTTGTCCTCGTCTAGGGAGGGAAGTGCACCCCAACCCGTCTAGTAGCAGGGGCATCTAAAGACAAGAGAGTGTAGGTTGCAATAATGCTTCAAAATAGGGATGGTCAACTGGCTCAAGAGGAAAAACTCCTTGTGTCAATGCTGATGTATATAGTATTTCGAAAAAAAAGCAAAAAGCAAAAATTCTAAACAAGTGGACATGCCTGATTGAAAATAAAATGCATGCCAGATTGTATATATTTGTATAGTCAATAAGCAAGCTTGAGCTTCAAAGTCATATCATGTGAGCCTGCAGCTCGATGACTTGACTACACTGGTCATGCATCCCCGGAGGTAGCTACATTGGCTACCGTCTATTCTTCTCTTCACCCCTCCTCTTGAGTTGGTTGCCGCTTGAACTTAGAAGGGAATGCCCCGCTCTTCGAGGAAAGAGTTGCCAGATTGGGGAATCATTGGGTTGTCATGCTGGAGAAATCAGTCTCTTTGTCATTTCAATTGGGAAGAGCCACTGTCACATACACTATACAAGTGAGATTCATAGTCATAAGGGTTTGTGTATGAGTTGAAGTATTCTGACCTAGCTATTGAGGAGACTTGAGCATAGTTTTGGGATTCTCGAAGGCTATCGTGTTTGAAATCTGATTCCCAATAAGGTTCCGACTGCATTAAAATTCCAAAGTTTCGACTTGAGCTCCAAACTTTGATTTTGTGAAGACAAGTTTGAGAATTAAATTTAATCCACTTTCTCTCTTTTTCTTTTCTTTGTTTTTATTTTTCTGCATTTATTACATAAGTGCTTTCTAGGGACTAGCAAAGGCAAGTATAGGGGTGATAAATCTCCATTTCATCACCTTTATTCTATCATTTTGGCCTTAAAAACCCTAGCTAATGCATGTAAATAAAATTATTTTGTACATATTAATATTCATTGATTGTTCCAATTATTGTATATAAAACAATGTTTTTAATGCCAAAATTATAGAATAAATGGAAGAAAAGAAAAAAATAAAATGGCAAAGATTTTTATGACCCTAAAACCCGAGACCTAGGCATCTTGATGACTGGGTCAACAAGGAATAAAGTAGGGGGAGATAAGGACCAAAAATCATCAATAATTTCTCTTCTATTATTCATCATTTATTCATTTTTGACACCTATTTTATTATTCACTTTTCAAACCTCAATTAAAGAAATCTTGCACATGAAAATTTTAGATATTAATATATAGAAAAATACAAAATTGGTTTCATGCAAAAACAATATACATTGTACAAGTTATACTCTAAATAAGATCCTAAAATCCCAACTTCCCAGACCCATATCTCTCAAATAAAAACTCAAAATGTACCAAAATCACCTTTAATTGTATATAACTTTTAATAAGTTATTTAATGAAGGTGGTTTATGAATCCACATTTCATCATCTTTATTCTATCATTTTGGCCTCAAAAACTCTAGTAAATGCGTGTAAATACCATTAAATCTAGCATATTAGCATCAATGCATGTGAATATAAATAGTGTATAAAATACTGTAATTAAAGCCAAAATTATAGAATAAATAAAAGAAAAGAATAAGAATAAAATATTGTAAATATTTTATGACCCAAACCCCCGATACCTAGGCATCTTGATGAATAGGTCGACAAGGAATAAAGTCGGGGGAGATAAGGGTCAAACTACAGCAAAAATACCTATTCATTTTATCCATTCTTTATTCATTTTGGGACCTATTTCTGGTTCCACTTTTTATACTTCAAATAAAGAAACTTTGTACATAAAAGTTATAGATAATTAAATAAAGAAAAATACAAAATTTATTTCATTCAAAATTAATGTACAGATAAAAAGTTATGGTCTGAATAAAAATCCAGAATCCCAACTTCCCAGACCCGTATCTCACAAATGAAAAATCCAAATGCATCAAACTCACCTTTAATTATATATAGTATAAAATATCTATTTAATGGCGGTGGTTTCGCATTTGGCGGAGCTACAATTTGAAAGTTGAGTTTTTGACCCTACTTGTATAACTATACTGATTAAAATATTCAATTTATTATTTATTCATTATTTTTGTATTTTTATATTTGTATAATTATGTAAATATTATTTATAATAATTATGTGTATTAAAACCAGAATAAAAACCTAAATAAAACTCAAAATAAAATACATGTATATAAAATACATAGGTATTATACCTATAAATACACCTATATAATACATACTTATATTTTATTAAATATACAAAACAATTCAGAAAAATAAAATAAAAATATATTAAAGTGTATAAAAGTATTTTATAATTTTATAAAATAATAAACATAAATAAATAAATTAAATGTACAGAATAAAAATAAAATAATAAAATATATAGGTATATGTACCTATAAAGGGTATAAAAGTAAACTTGTAAAAATATACTTCATAAAAATAATTAAAAATCGGAATAAAATACTTTACAAAATAATAAAAAAATTTATTTAATAACCAAAATTTAATTCTTTCATTTTCTATTTTAAATTGAACTTACAAAACAATTTCTAGAGGTTTTTCCTGGTTGGTCCACGTGGACCAACCAGGTGCGTCTGACAGTTGACCTCGGTCAACTGTCTGACCCTCCCTGTCCTTGTCAGAGACCTCGTTTTCTCCCCGCCTTTGCGGATTTTTCGAGGTCGAGGCTTTCATCTTTTGAGGTTGGTGTCTTCTGCAACATTGTTCCTCGATAACCCATCATACACGCCCAGATGATTTCTTGGGCTGGGGAGCATCGAAGCACCCGTTGTTCCTCGGTCTTTGAGCCTCTTCGCACCACCTTTCAAAACCAACCCCATTCCCTCCTTTGACCTTTGAACCGATTTTGGGGTCGCCAAAAACCTCCAGGTGAGGGTCGAGTTGAGCTCCGGTGACAGGGGAGTCTCCCCCCATCTCAGTCGAGGTGCGGCAAAGCACCTAAAGTCGAGTCCCATCATCTCCGACCACCTCCTGGTCGTGAGGTCCTACCTTGGGCTTCCAGCCCTTGAGGTTGTTTTTATTGCTTTTTCTTTGCGTATTTTTGTTTCCAGTAGGTTAAACGCCCATCTTCCACCGTCCATTACGCCTGAGATCAATTCGTCCACTGTGCCACCACCTCGCCGGAGCAAGCTCCGGCGAGTGCCATTTTCACCGAAACCACCATCCACCGACCCGCGTTTGCACTGGGATATTTTGTTGTTGTCTTGCGCTTCTTTTGCAGGTCCCATAGGCAAGAGGCCCCCTCCTGGGGTCGATTTTTGTAGCAGGACCAGCCACCTGGAGCCCCTCTTCCTTCTTCACGTCGCGGCGGACCTCCGGCCCTCCCCGGGCCATTTTGACCCTGTCGTACACTCGAGAAGGCTCCCAGGAGGCTTCACATTCATTCAGAAGGGACGAGGAGGCACTCAGCATCGAGATTCTGCGGATCCAAAGCCGCCCGAGGCTTGATCTTCGTGCATTCTTCCTCCATACTCCAGTGTCGTCCGATCGCGCCCTGTTCTTCGTGGAGCACAGCCACCGTTGGATCACGCATGGTGTCAGCCGTTGGATCATCGAGCTTCATCTAATCCTGACTGTGCGGGTGAAGGGGTATCGTGCTACGTGGACGCACCACGTGTCTTAAGCTTCTCAACATCAGCCGTCCATCAGCGCCTGCGGGGGTATTTTGCGATCAAACCCCCGCAATTTTGTTTATTTATTAAATAGTTTTTAAACATTCCTTTGTCGTTATTAGTTTTTGTAAAATTTGCAACATCACCCCCGAGGTTTTAGGATATTACTTCTGGGTCCCTGCTAGGTCATGTGCTTTATGCACGTGACTTGGCGTTTTCGCGTGGAGGCCCCTGGGTGTTTGTGTTATTTATGTTTAGCACATGAACTTTTTATTACAGTTGTAAACTTTCTGGAAATTTTGCAAACTTGCCCTGCATGTTTCGTAAACTACATTCGTGCCCCTGCCAGGCGCGCGTGCTCGCGCACGTGCGCTTGGTGTTTTTGCGGGGAAGCCCTTGCGTGTTTGGGTATTTTTGATTCGTTCAGAAACTTTTTATTTAGTTATAAAGTTTGTGTGAAAATTACAAGCGTGCCCTTGGATTTTTGTCTATTTACATGAATACCCTTACTAGGCCACAGATTTTTTCTAGCTTTCTATATTTATTTCACGCATCATTAAAACCCTAAAAAAATCTACAAAATCATCATAAGTCCCTGTTAACTTGCTTGTTCACACCATATTTTTGCATTGCATTTTTGTTGTATTTTAATATTTATTAATAAAAAACATGTCAATTCAGTACTATCTATATTAGAAAATACCAAAAAAATATCAAAACACCTTGAAAAAATCCAAAAAAAATACCTATTGTGTATTTTAGTGTCTTTTAGTGTCAATCCAAAAACCACTAATAATTTCAAAACAAAAGCCTTAAAAATTAGAAAATACTCACAAACTTCAAAAAAATCTAAAAAATTTTAAAAAAATCAAAAAAAAGAAAACTCAGTTCCATTATCTTTATTTTAAAATTAATTTGGGAAAATTTTAATATTGTTTGATATTTTTCATTCCCATTTTAATTTACCATAATATTTATTCACTGTTTTCTTTATTCTGCCTTTTAAAAATACCAAAAAAAGGTCTGAAAATCCCCAAAAATCACAAAAACAGTAAAAAATTATAAAAAAGACCAAAAAATATTTTATCTCCTAATTTTTGACTATTTCCCCTATTTTTATAAATAGCTTAGCACTTCTTTTCTTATATTGTATATATATTCCAATATTGAAATAGATATATATAATATAAAAAGGAAAATAAAAAATAGAAAATCAAAAATCAAAATACAAAATTAAAAATTAAAAATTAAAAAAAAAAGTAAAAATGAAAAACCCACAAAAACATTTGTATTGCATAGTGTAGACAATACATCACATACACACACATACACACACACATACACACTTGTTGATCTGTCCTGCCTTGCTCCCTGTGTTCGAACTCTCTACATACTTGCATCTATACATCTTTTATGTAGAGTTAAAAATAAATTTGACTCCACTCTTATTCTTCATTGCTTGACTTATATTGTGTGGGTTCATTGTTGATTTTAGTTGGATTTCTGAGTGGTCGACACTTCGACTGAGTCCCCTCTTTGTGTGGAACTTAAGACTGCAGAAATTTGGCTAAATCAGTGGTTTCATATTTTTTGGAGTTAATATGTGAAAGTTAGGTTTTAGACCCCGGTTGTATTATATACCCGAATAAAATATTCATTTTATTTATTCTTTATTATTTTTATAATTTTACATTTTTATAATTTTGTAAATACTATTTTTAGTATGTATACATACTAAAACTAGAATAAAACCATAAAGAAAACATAAAAATAAAATAATGTACAAAAATACATAGATGAAATACCTATACTTATACCTATATAACCTATACCCCTGTTTATTTAAGTATACAAATAACATCAGAACAGTGTAATAAAAATATATTTATATACCTAAAATGATTTATAAATATATAAAATAAAATAAAATAATTAATAAATCAAATATACAAAATAAAAATAAAATAACCAAAACATAGATGAATATACTTATAAATACACCCTTAAAAATTAACTTGTAATAAACAACACCAAAAATAAATAAAATCATTAAAATATTACATAAAATAACAAACATATTTTATTTTATAGTCAAAAAACAATAATTCTATCTACTATTTTTTATTAATTAATCTCGAATAAAATAGCCTCTTTTGTCCTATAGCGGGCTGACATGGCCCAAGCACATTCTAGGGAATGTTGACTTCGGTCAACTCCCCATCTTTCAACTCTGACTTCTGTCAGAGCCTCGAGCCCCTCATCTTCTTCGATTTTTCAGGCTGCCATGCTAATCCTTCCACCTTGATCTATTCATGGATTTCCTTTCCATCACGATCTTCTCTCACGATGGGTCATTAGTTCCTATTGATCTTCCTTGAGCCATTAAATAATCCACCTTGAAATCCATCAGAACCCCATTGTCTAGAAATAAGTTCCCTGGTCCTCCTCTCTTCTTGATCCCTCCTGGAGCCCCTGATCGCGTCCTCATGTGTGTGAGTTGAAGTCCAGTGACAATGAGCCTTCCCCCGTGCTTGGAGTGTGTCGGAGCGAGGAGAGGAGGTGGTCCACGGTGAGCTCCAGCCGCCCTGCTCCCTGAGACACCCTCGGGTATAAGAGCTGTTTTTCTTCCTGTTCTAGGTAGTTTTAATTCCTGCATTTTGTTCTCCACATTTATTTTCGAGTTTTAATTATTGCTTTAGCTTAGATTAGTAGGATACCTCACCGGAGCTCTCGAGCTCTGGCAAGTTTTCACCGTGATTCCATCTGTCCCCGACCACATCATCGCCTCCATTCTCTTTCCCTACATGTTCTCCATTTGATTCGTCCATCCAACCCATCCGATCCTTCGTAGATCAGCAAATCGAGGGTCCTCCGCCGCCTCTCATCGGACCCTCTCTGCCCACCTCATTCGTTGTGCAATCCAGCTTCATTTCTGGTCGAAGCAATTTGCTTTGAGCCATACATCTTCTTTGTGCAGGTCCCAAGCGTAAAGGAGCACTTCTGGGCTTGGATCGACTTGCATAGAAGTTCAAAAAAAGGCCCTTGCTGACATTGAGCTCTCTCGACCTCTTCTTGAGGTTCCGGATCCTTTTGTGGGCATCATTAGTTGCAGACGACCTCCTCGGAGGTGTAGATCCAAACACCATCGAAGAAGGATGTCGAATGGAGGAGATAGCATCGTTCGAAAAGCATGGAAGCAAGTTGTTCTTCCCTATTCTTCGAAGAGAGCAGCTGCCGTCCGATCTGGGGAGGTGCCCCAGATCAATCGCCAGCTGTATCTCGCCAACCTCAGCCGCCAGATTGTCCCACGCGATATAATCTCCATCGTCTACAGTCGAAGCATCATCGGGAGCGGAGAGCGCAACATGTGCTTAAGTGAACGATCAGAGCCGTCCATCTCTGTGCACTATCAGGGTAAATTGCGTACTTTGCCCCCATTCCTTTTTGTATTTATTTATTAGTCTTGTAAATAAAATATGTCGTGTAAATAAAATGGGCATTTTGCATATAAGTCCCATGTACATATTGTTAATTGCAAATGGGTCTAGTCCACGTCACCTCACGTGTTGTACCACGCGAGATGGCAAAATTGCAAGTGTACCCTGGTGTGTTTTTGTATTTGTATTTGGTCCAATAAATTTCAATATACATTGTAATTTTCTGAGAAAATTACATGTGTGCCCTTATGTTTATTTTATTTGCAAATATGCCTTTTTTAGTTCATGTATTCTTGGTGCTTGGGTTTCATTTATTAAAAATAGCACCCATTCTAAAAATTATGCAAAAATAATGTTAGATGCATGCTAACATGTATTTTTATGCCCCATTTTTATTATATGGCATCTTAACTAATTGTTAAAATTCAAATGAGCACATTTTTATCCCTGTTTGAATTAGAAAATAGCAAAAAAAGAAAAACAATTTGTTTTCTAAAAAAATATGTTGTCTATTTTAGTATTTATTAACTCTAGACTAAAAATACTTAAAATAGAAAAAGAAAAAGACTAAAATTAAAAAGCTCCAAAATCCTTTTTATAAAAATGTGAAAAATCATTAAAAAAATTCAAAAATATCTTTTTCTAATTTGAAATTGTATTTATATTATTATCTATCTGTTAAAATTGATTTGAGGAATTTTGGAATTATTTTGCTATTTTTAATCTTCATTTCAATTTCATCATATTATTTAATCCTTGATTTGGGATATTTTTACTTTAAAATACATAAAATAGCAAAAAATCCACAAAAATAAAAAAATATCAGAATAATATATAAAACCCCAAAACAATCTATTTATTGTAATTTATTTTTCCTATTAATATTTATAATAATATTACTGTACATGGTATACATAGTCTTATATAGTCTATTATATATTAAAAAGAAAATATAAAAAATCAGAAAAGTAAAACATAAAAAAAGTATATATATGATATACCATATAAAAATTAAAATTTAAAAAAATAAAACTAAAAACCCACAAAACAATTAAAAGGGATAAAAGATGTGTTTATGCATACTACACATTGGTTAGCATTAAATGTAGGCTATATGTTTTGCTCTCTGTGGTTCAACCTCTATATGCTTGCTTGCTATACATGTTGTATCGTAGAGAATAATAAATTTTAACTCACTTTTTTGTTGCTCGTTGTCATTATTATATCGTGATTTAATTGTTGATTAATCACGATCTCTTGAGCGGTCAATGCACCGATTGCGGTTTTCGCCTTTTGAAATCGTACGACCCTCGAGATTCTGCATTTATCGCCAATATAGTACGAGCACAAATAAAATATTTGACCTTAGTATAATGCTCTAAGAGCCGCGAGTGTAGGTCTATCCTACGAGCCACTCAAGGAGAGCCCCGCCCTTAATACAAAGGGTGAAATAGGTCTCGATGCACATAAACAAATAACAAAGTCCAAAGTATGTTACACATGCCACATTCCAAACAGGAACCATTGTAAATCGAACAATTATTTCAAATAATTATAAAAATTAAATACATAAAATACATAAACTAAATCCATATGATTATACACTCTCTCATGACTTGACTTGATCTTAATTTATGAGCTCTTCAAACAGGTTTGTCCTTAGAATATCCTACATGCAATTACCTTGAGATGTGACAACTTTTGAAAAGCCACCCTAAATGCATCGGGTCCCTCACACAAAAAAAGACAAATGTCAGAGAGAGTAGACACAAAGAAAATAAATAAATAAATAAAGTGCTAAAAAATAAATAGAGAGTAATTATAAGAAATCCCGAGGGTCGGACTACCCGGGAGGTAAAAAAACCTAATTTCTAAATTTTCCAAAAAAACTATCCTAAGTCGTGCCTCCCTGACAACGACGCCATTTGAAAAATGCTAATAATGCCCTGATTAATTTGAGGTAATTATGTTGATGTTTCATTTTGTTGCATGCGAGAAAAACACACTTTCTCAAAAAGACCACTTAATTAACTAATGTCCAATTAAATGGAAAGCAGACGAAATTATTTTTTACTTGGGCAAGCCCAAAGTCGAACACATGAAGGCAACTTTATCCTTAGATCAATTTTGAGATCGTTTAGCTATTAGGCTTTTTAAGGGAGCATTTTTTTGGTATTTTGTATATAAATTAAATGAGATGCAAATTAAGGTTAAGACTAGGGGCTATTTCACAGTTTTTCAGTCAAATTAAGTCCAAACCCTATGAAATTTAGCCAGAAGATGAATGCATGCAAAATTAAGATACTAGATTCGTCTTTGATTTTTCTGAAGCAAAATAAAATTGATGTGAATTAAATTATGCACAATCGGTGACTGTATAACAAATGATCTTAAATAAGTAGCAAAAAATAATATTTTCTAGAAATAAAATTATCCTAGATGCATCTAATTAATAGGTATCCAGTGCAAGCTTTAGATCCTAAAAATATTAAGTTTATAAGTAATTAAAATTCAATTACTAAAATCATCAATTAATTTAATTTAAGCAAAATATGCTTGTAAATGAGCTGATTTTTAAGGGCATGACAGAAGACAATTAACTATACACACTATGATTTTTAAGAATTTTTTGAGTTTGGAATAAGTTATTAAGAATCAAAGAACTTAAAGTATGCATATCTACACCAAACGAATTTTAATAAATTTATCTAAGCTCAAAAAAATACAGATAACTAATCACCAGTTATACAATTAAATACCCAACAACATGCAAATTTTAGAACTTAAAATTGGTATTGAATGAAGGTTCAAATACAAACTTAAATGAAAGGGTCTAAATGCGATTTTAGAAATAAATTACATTATAGATAATACCTTACAACTTTTCTTTAATTACCAAAATCCGTAGGGTTTTATGCAAATACTGTTGAGATAGGGACTTGTGTGTGGATCTAGGATGTGACGGGAGACGGTGAGCAAAATGCATGTGCTCCGCGTGCGATGCATGCGCACTAGGAGGTTCGAGTGATGGTATGGTTTCATGCCTGCATGTGGTCCCGTCCTCCAAGGTGAGTGGCTGAGACGGTGGCTCGATATAGCTGGCATGCGAATATGTAGGCTGTTAGATCGGAGGAGAGCAGGGCCTATCGACGGAGCCTGTAGGTTGGACATCTCCCTAGCTTTAAATGGTCATCTCCGATGAAGCACGAGGGGGAGGTTCAGGTGATGTCTGATCGGAGGAGGAGGTTCTATGTGGATCTCTATTTGACGAACCTGGAGGAGGATGGGGTTGCTGCCAATGCAGAGGGGCTTCTAACGGACCGAAGGTCGGGATCCGGTGGTCCTAATGTTCAGTGATGGGCTTCGGCTGAACACTCATTGCAGATGTAGCTCAGTCTTGCAGTCGAGAGGATCTCCGATCTCGCTCTGCACTCGCCGACACGACAGAGAGGAGAGTATATCGAGGCTTGGATGAAGAGCACCGTCGAGGGACTGCTACTAGAGAGGCGAGCGACGGTGGCGGTGCGAAGGGGATCCTTCAGTTCTTGGTCGAAGAAGAAAGAACACATAGATGTTCTTATTCTCAGTTGGTGGCTTTCGACAAACTCGAAGACGATCGGCTAAAACTTGGAATTTGCGGCTTCAAAACTGGAGGGGACATTCGCTGATCTATGAGCGGGCTAAGCTTCTTATGCAATCAGAGATGGGGTAGATGACCTGCAAGTGGATGTACTCCTCGAGTTGTTGGAGCTCGGCCAATCGGTTGACAATAGAGAATTAATGGGGGAGGTGAACATGAAGGTGCATGTGGGGTGGAAGTCGTGTGGAGATGAAGAAGATGGAGGACTTGTGATCGAACTCTATAGGGCTCGAGATGGACAAGACAATTGAAAGATTCTGATGGAAGAGATAAAGAAGATGGAGGACTTGTGATCAAGCTCTTGTATGGTTCGAAGTCAGAGAAAAGAAGAAGAAGAGAGGAATCATGTGATTCGATCTTGAGATGAAGAACGAAGAACATGGAGAAGAAGATCTGGAAATAAGAAAGAACAAAATAGCGAAGGAAAAAGAAAGGGGGTTCACCTTTGGATTATGATCGAGATGCTGATGAATACCCATTCATCACTCTTTATTCTTGTATTTTAGCTACAAAAACCTTTGCAAATGCATGTAGATATATGTAAATACAAATAATTACCAAAAGCATGCATTGTGTAAAAACCTATAATTAGCATGTTTTTGTGCAAAAATAAAAGAATAAAGATTAAAAAGAAAAAGAGGGAAATATTTAGGATAAATATTGAGCAACCTAACCCAAGGGAGGGCTCAGCATGGGTCTGACCGCATAAAAGCCAAAGTAGAGGGAGATAGGGGCTCATGAGTGTAAATATTTATGTAAATATTATAAAAATATTTTCCTCACCAAAAATATGCTTGTAGATACTTGTATATATTTATAAATATAAAATCAAAAGAAAAATTTAAAAATCAAAAAGAACAAAAATACTCCTTTCACCGTGTACATAAACCACTCCTATGTATTTATTTTAACCTTGTAAATAAATAAAATTATTTTCCAAACTTTTTGTAAATAGTCTATGTTATATATTGAAAATAAATAAAATAAAAACAATTAAAATCAAAACCAAATAAAAATAGCAAAATTAAAAATACAAAAATACAGTGTACATATACCATGTATATAAATGTATATATGTATTTATTTTACTCATGTATATAAATAATAAAAATAAAATAAAAACACACTTTTATTCCTTATTTTATAATATAAATAAATAAAATATAAAATTGCATAAAAATAATAATTAAAAATCAAAAAAATCAAAAACCCTAATTGTGTACATATACCTATATATTACATACTATGTATATACCTTATTTTTATTTCCAAAAATTAATTAAAAATCACTAAAAAATAGAAAAAAATAAATAAAAATATTTTGTGTTTTGAGTTTTTGCAAATTCGGGCCCTAGCTACCCTTAATATTCATTTCAAAACTCAGCCACGTGGCCCATTCCTATTGGGTCCTGGGGATGTTGACCGCCCGGTCAACTACCCCCCCCAGGACCACCTTCTGCGGACTTAAGCGCCCGACCCGACTTCCCTAATTTCCAGCGCCTAAACCCGATTGAATCCCACCTAAACCCCGGGTCCGTTTTGATCTTGACATATCCGACATCCTCGTCGGGCATCCACCTTGGGATCCGCGCGCCACCACGACCTACCCGAGCCATCTTTCTCGGACCCCTCCAGCATACTTAAGCGAGCTCCGCCACCTCATTTGATCATCTTTGGTCATTTGCTTCGTTCTCCAGTGAGCTCCAGAGAGTGTGTGAGGTGACAGCTCGCGTCTGAGCCTGTCGAAGTGAGGAGAGGGAGCTTCGCCATCGATCCGGCGAGCCCAACCGCCGTAGCTCCGCCACCAGCGTGAGCTCCGAGCCTTGGACCGAGACGATCCTCGAGGCGACGACCGGGAGCTTCCCCAGCTCCTCCCCAGTCTCTCCGACCACCCAGGTAACCCCTTAACCTTCCCGTTTCCTTCAATTTCCATTTACGCCTAAGTCGCTCCGCCGCCGTATTTCTCCGATTCATCTCGATTCCGACCACTATCCGATCATCGGAATCGACCATCACCTTCACCTCTCCCTGACGCACCTTCTCCACCCATTCGCCCAACCCAGCTCGCACAGGAGCTGGGTACCGAGCTCCTCCGTCCACCACCTTCGCCGGAGCTCGCCGCTTCGACCCACCGTTCACCCCCACCTCGCCTAACCGGGTCGAGGCAGTTTGCCCTCGACCCGTGAGTCTTCTGGTGCACTTTTCAGGTCGAAACGAGGGCCGTCTGAGGCCCTTCGCCATCTAGCCAGGAGGCCCAGCTCCGCCGACCTTGCCCGAGCTCCTCGGAGCTCGGCTCGATCATCGGAGCATCGTAACAGACGCAGGAGCACTCCAGCTTTCTCCTCCGACCATCAGAGTGCTCCAAGGAGGAGCCCAGCGTACGCACGAGCCCGGCGAGTCTCGCCGGGGACCTGTTCTTCGAGGACCCTCCTCTGCCGTTGATCGTCTCCCTCCGCTCCAGACTTCATCTGGGTCGTCCGTCCCTGGAGCCACCAGCACCGTTCGATCTGAGGAGAGGCGATACAGAGCGCCCACCGTCAGCAGCCGTCCGATCTCCACGTGGCGCGCATCCAGCCATCCGCTTAATAAAGGGTAATTTACCCTTAGGCCTTGTCTTTGTTTTTATTTCGTTTTAGTCCTGTAAATATTAAAGTCAGTTGTTTAGTTTTAGGGTAATTTACATAGTGGACCCTGTGCTTCCTGTTATTTGCATTTATACCCCTGCCAGTTGTTAACACGTGCTTCGACACGTGATATTTTGGGTTATTTGCAGTAGATACCCCTGTAGTTTTGGATGTTATTGAATGAATGAAAAGTTTCTCTTATTTGCATTTATACCGCTGTGCGTAATTTATTTCCCCATGTGCGTTATATTTTGGGTAATTTGCAGGTAAGCCCCCTGGACTTTTGGTACCTGTTACCAATAAGTCCCCGGGACTTATTTTTCTTACATTTAGGTCCCTGAGTGCCCCAGCACGCGCATGGCGCGTGTTTTGCTGGGTATTTTGCACCAGACCCCCCAGAACTTTGGGTAATTGCACGTTGGTCCCTGTGCACAGTGTCCTTCCTTTATTTTTGAAAAAATATCAAAACACCTCCAAATCCAACGAAAATTTGACACATGGCTCCTGCCATGATGTAGGATTTTTGTGGATTTTTGAGGATATTTTTGATTTCGTTTGATATTTTTAAAAAATCAAAAACCATTATTTTTGTCACTGTCTAGCTTGAAAAATCACAAAAAAATTAAAACTCATTTAAAAATTCTATAAAAATTAGCTACTGCCTATTTCGCTTAGTTTGATTTTCTAGCCAATTTTGGCTATTTTTCATTACCAAAAATCACTAAAAACTTAAAAACACTCAAAAACCTATAAAAATTCTAGTAAATAAATTAAAAATCCAAAAATAATAAAATTGGTGCCTAAATTTTCCTTGTTTTATCTTCTTTACAGGAAAATTACCTCCAGGCCATTTTAAGGCTCTTAGATATTTTATCTAGGGCTTTTTGGCTCGGCTGGACAGTACCCACTGTTTGCTTCACCTTTTGATTTTTAGAAAATAAAATAAACATCAGAAAATTCTCAAAAATTCACCAAAAACACTACAAAATAAAAAATACATAAAAATATTTTTATTCCAATTTTTGGTTGATTTTTGATGCTTTGAATAAATTGTAGAAGTGTGCTTTTCAGTGTTTTTCTTTATTTCCTTAATTACTTAGAAATCCAAAAAAATATAAAAATATTCAAAAACCACTAAAAATATTTTGTTCTTTTATTTTCTTTATTTTTACTACTTCGTAGGCCTCTCGGCCAACCCGTGCTCCTTGAGTTCGATCCTGGTCGCTA
This sequence comes from Ottelia alismoides, assembly GCA_037367405.1. Lineage (NCBI taxonomy): Eukaryota > Viridiplantae > Streptophyta > Magnoliopsida > Alismatales > Hydrocharitaceae > Ottelia > Ottelia alismoides. The sequence continues at coordinate 274,290 of JAZKJV010005760.1, forward strand.
TACCAGGTTAATCCTATAGCAGGACCGCTATTCGTGTTTTGATCGATTTTATTTTCATTAGTGGTTCATTTTTCTTGTTGACCCGAGTCCGATTGATTGAGGTCGCAACGACCGTTTGATACCTTTACCTTAGTCATTTGGACGGTCACCAGAATGGCGCCGTTGCCGGGGAGCACGGCTTAGTAGTTTTTATTTTCTTTTCGTTTTTGTTTTCGCGGCTTTTCGCGGCTCTTTCAGAGCTCGCGATTTTCGTGGCTTTTGTTTTTATTTTCTTTTTGTTTGATTTTGTTTTATTTTCTTTTTCTTTTATTTTTGATTTTGTTTTATTTTGAGTGTTTATTTTATTTTGTATTTTTGCATATATACCCTTGTTTTTATTTTCATTTCTTTTTCCTTATTATTTGATTATTTTTACTGGTCTGACCACTCATCTCTTTTTCTTGCGATGGCCCGAGGACCGCGGAGGCAACTTTCGAGGAGCCGGTGCAACCGAGGAACTTGGAGGCGGCTTCCTTCTCTACGAAGCCGCAGGAGAGAGAGAGAGAGAGAGAGAGAGAGAGTTGAGTGGGTGAGGTTAGATTAGGTTTTCTTTTTATTATTATTATTATTATTATTATTGTAATAATACAGGACACTCTCATAGACTTGGACCTTGTGACTTAGCGGGTCTGTTTCGCCGAGCACCGGTGTGCTCGGGGGACCCTTGGAGTTTTTCGCGGCTTTTACGCGGCTTTCTTTTTATTTTCTTACTGCCTTTTCCAGTGTTTACGCGGTTTTTGCTCGAGCCCCTAGACTTAGGAATTTCTCTTGCTTGTGCCATAATTAGTAGGGTCCCCACACCTAATTGATTGCATGTTCCTATAGTGCGTTAATTGGACCTACTAAAAATCATTAATAAAAAAAACCGACTCATCTCCTTCGTAGCCTACGTGCCGCAGCCCGTCCTGTAAAGCGCTTTCTCCTACCCCCGATTTGTCGGACATAGGAGGGACGGGCCAAGACCGGACTCTTTGGCTTGGAGGTCGGTGACCGGTTAGACAGTTCTTGCGCTAGAAATTGCTCATCTATGACTCGGCTTTCCCGTTGCATCATATAGGTAGTTTATTTTCAGTCTTTAAATTCTGCGCGGATCACTTGCATGTAGAGTGCTGGAGACAAGGTATGCATTTCTTACTCAGCATGCATCATTGATTTCATCGCGCATCGGCTTTTTCGTCTTCTCCCCCCTGTTTTGGATTAAATAACCAGGAGAACCGAAAAATTCGTTAGGCCGTTTGATTTTATTTGAAAAAGATTAAAAAGAGAAACCATAAAATTGGGACTGGTTAACACTATTGATCTTAAAAGACGCTCACCCTAAAAAATTTTGTCTTGGGGAGAGCAACCCCCTCATTGTATGGTTTGGATGCGCGAGAGAGTGACCCGTACCCTAGGTAGAGCCCTCCGTTGCTAGTCCCGACTGATTACCGACTCTTCCGTGCGGGCCAGTCGGTTGGGATAGCATCGGGTATCCTAACAGGTCACGTAAGCGCTCTGATATTTTGTGTGTTCACCTAATAAAATCGACAAGATAAATTGACCGAAACAGCTCGCGTCGCGTTGGTGAACCGGGGGTTTGTTTTGTGATCATAGTTTCTCCAGATCTCATCCGCCCTACTCGCCAGATCAAGATGATGGGTCGACGCTCTCTTAGGCAGTCTCTGGCTGCACCGCTTTCAAGCACGTCCACCCAATCATCTAGGTTGGCCCGCGAGAGCCGAGACCAGCTCTCCGAGCCCGAGTACGACTCCGCCATGTTCCCCCTCGACCCCCTTTCTTTCAGACCTGAGAGACATGAGCCCGAGGAGAGATTGATAGATTTGACAGCACCTGAGTTGGGCTCATTTGATTTTGCAGCAGACGTCATGGCCGACAGTTCCGAGGATCGTTCCCGTCAGACCGAGCACATCGTGATGGATCAGGGAGCGATCAACTCCACCTTGATCGCCTCATTAGAGACAGTTCAGCAGCAGTTACGCGATCAGGGAGTGTTTATGATTGAGATGAGGAGAGAGTTGGAGCGCCTCCGAGCAGAGCGAGATCAGCAGAGCGAGCTTGAGGACATACCAGATGCAGAGGCACGAGCCGCAGCAGCAGCAGCAGCCGCCGCAACCGCCGCGGCAGGAGGACCACCGAGACCGATGCGGGAGTTGCACAACCCCGGATCTACACTGATGAACCATTGGGTGGTGGTACCTGCTATCGTGGGGGACTTCAAGTTCCCCCCGAACACCCTGCAGATGCTTCCCCGTTTTCACGGGCTTGCCACCGAGGAGCCCCATCTCCACCTCCAGGAGTTCCTGATGATTTGCAGTATTGTCCACGACTGCCATGTGGACCAGGATACGATTTGGATGATTGCCTTCCCCTTCTCACTAGCAGACAGAGCAGCCACCTGGCTGAAGCATCTGGGGAAGTTCGTCTACACCTGGGAGCAGCTCTGCATCGAGTACTTGAACAAGTACTATCCACTCGGGCGGACGAATGCAGCGAGGACCCTGATCAGCAACTTCTCCATGCTCCCCAATGAGCAGTTTCACGAGGCATGGAGAGGTTTAGAGAGCTCACGGACAGATGCCCGCACCACGACATCACGAAGCCGAACCTTGTGCAGAGCTTCTTCATCGGGTTGACACCAGAGCTTCAGGGTCTAGTGAATGCTTCTTGTGGCGAGTCCTATTTCGCCAAGGACCACGACCAGGTATGGGCCATCTTCGAGGAGATGGCTGAGAATTATATGGTGATGTCCCAGACCCGATTGTACACTCAGGGGAGACCCCAGCAGCAGCCATGACCCGTGCAGTATCAGCAGATAGCACAGGTCGATGCATGTCCTTCCAGTTCGTCCGCAGTCGCAGCATCACAGGCAGAGTCGTCCGCTGCGGACATGGGGATCATCAGCGAGAAGTTGGACCGCATGGAGCTGATAGAGAAGAAGCAGTGCCAGGGCATCATTCAGATGGAGCAGATGGCACAGACTCTGAGCGACATGAAGACACAGCTCATGTGTCTCCATGAGGCACAGACGGCTCCCCAGCCCCGTCTTCAGTCGCGAGGCGACTCCGGCAGCAGCAGCAGCTCGTCCCAGCGCTCCAGCTCCCTACAGCAGCCTAGACAGGTTCATCTTGTACAGGCGGAGCCGTACCAGCAGCCGCAGCCCACCTACCAGTCCCCACCATCTCCAGACATGCAGATGGTGGTCTACCAGCCGGACCAGCCTCTGGTAGTACTCCCGCCAGCCCCCTACTATGCAGAGCCGTTGATGGATGTCAACGGGATTTGGTATGATCGCCCCCAGCCTGGGATCCAACGAGATCATCCCGAATTCAGGTGGGGGAGTGGAGGTACCCAGCCCCAGCAGCAGCCAGCCGGTCAGGGAGGGCAGTACGGCCAGCAGAGAGATCACCAGCCGCAGCAGCAGCCCCCAGCTTACCAGTCACACCAGCCATCATCCTTCGTTCCTCGTCCCTATCAGCAGCAGGGACAGTCGTGGAGACGTGAGCAGCAGGCTCACCCAGCATACCAGCAGCATCCCTCTTCCTACCCCTCTCAGCAGCACCACCAGCAGTTCCAGCAGCCTCAGCACCAGAGAGGCTACCCGTCGGGCTTCCATGAGAGCCCCGCCTTGGATGACGTCGCCCGCCTCCTCACGGATCAGCAGGCCACATTTAGACGGGAGATGGACGAGTTCCGCCAGGAGATGCGGGACCTGGTGAGAGGGAAGGTCGCCATCCCTACACAGATAGAGCCGAACCCGAATAACCTCAAGAGGAAATCTGAGCAGGTAGTTTCCACTGAGTACACCACTCCTAGTGATCCATTTGTTGATACATCTTCGGATCTGTTTGATGCTGATTTTGTTGCACTTAGGAGCGGTAGGACACCAGCAGGCGGCGGCGCCTCGTCTGAGCTACACCACGAGGATACTTCCGGGGCGCCACATGAGGAGGAGGAGAGTGGTACTGAGGCCGCTCCAGATGACGATGGTGGTACTGATGCCACCAAGGATGCTGATTCCACCGGCGGTACTGAGGCCGCCGCTTCACCAGTTCGAGGAGGTGGTACTGACGCCACTAGCATAGCCGAGCCAGCCCGCGGTACTGAGGCCGCTAAACGTCCAGCAGCAGAGCCAGCCCGTGGTGGTACTGAGGCCACCGGTGTGTGTTTTGATAGAGATGTTGTCTTTCCTCGCATTCATGTATCTCAGAACTCTGTTTTGAATAAAGGAAAAGGTTTAGTTTACTCTGGTCCCACTATGGTGAGTGATGTATGTGTGGATCCGGCCGTCGAGCCGTCTAGGCCTTTTCCTAGTCCTTCATCTGCGAAGGACCCTGTGATCCCCTTCCCTAGAGCCCTTCAGATGGGGAAGAGGATGAAAAAAGAAAATGATCCAAAAAAGAGAGAGCAGGAGGAATTCAGCCAGAGTATGATCGATAGATTCCACATCCAGCTGACCCTCCAGGAGGCTTTGCAGCACATCCCCCTTCTTCAGGGATCTTTGAGAGATAGGACCACAGTCAGGAGGAGGAGGAGGAACCACACTTCAGAGATTCATGTGCTGACGAAAGCCACGTGTTTTGCGATCCAGAACCGTCTGCCAGCCAAGAGGCCAGATTCTGGGGCCCCGTATGTCAGATGCCAGATTAGTGAGCAGAGGTTCGACCGGACTCTATTAGATAGCGGATCGTCGATCAACCTACTTCCGGCAGCCCTTCTCGACCGCTTCGAGTTGGGCACTCTTCGACAGAGCAGGACAGTCCTTCAGTTTGCTGATCGATCTGTCAAGAGGCCGAAGGGGTTGTTGCAAGACGTTATCGTCACGATTCAGGGCTTGAAATTCCCCGTGGACTTCGTAGTGTTGGACATGGAGATCCTTGATTCAGTGACCGATACCCCCATCATCCTCGGTCGTCCGTTCTTGGCCACAGCCAAGGCGGTGACTGATCATGACAGCGGGAAGGTGTACTTTCGCGTCGAGGGCGAGAGTATACAAATAGAGACGGTCGAGGACTACAGAGCCAGAGAGAGCACGCTCAGAGGCTAGCACAGATTCAGAGCAGCTGACGGACGCAGAGCCAGACATCCACCAGGACTGTGATTTTGTGATCACAGATGACGAGGCAGCATGGGAAGATCCTGCAGCACAGGCCATCCTCTCATTTTCAGATACAGCTGATGCCGAGATGATAGCAGAGGAGAGCCTGGAGAGCACAACCCTGGTTCAGGATACTACAGAGGCAGCAGAGCCGGTCCTTGATCGCGACACGACTATCAGTGATGGTGGTGCTGAGGCCACCTTGTGTGATGGTGGTACTGACGCCACCGTATTTGATGCAGATCCCTCGGATTCAGAGTCTGATTGGGCAGACTTAAGTCCACTTGAGCCGATAGATGAGGAGGAGGCAGATGCAGAGCAGATCAGAGACAACACAGTTGAGCAGCCTTCTCCATATCCAGTTTGTGAGAGTTCGCTTTCTTTCTCCCAGGCAGATTTGGCAGACTTAGCAGCATTCACTCATTTCCTTCCGCAGCCATATTTGCCAGCACCCAGCCTTCCAGAGCTGAAGCCGCTCCCTACTTCGCTGAAGTATCGGTTCCTTGCGGGCGAGCCAGAGATGTACCCAATCATCATCTCCGCCGATCTGACTGGAGAGCAAGAATCCCGTTTGATGGGGGTTCTTGAAAAGAACCGCAAGGCAATCGGATGGAGCGTAGCAGATCTCCATGGGATTAGTCCATCAGTGTGCTCCCACCATATCTATCTCGAGGAAGGGGCGAAGCCGTCGCGTGAGTTCCAGTGGCGACTGAATCCCAACCCGAGAGAGGTTGTGATGAAGGAAATATCAAAATGGTGGAGTGCAGATTTTATTTATCCCATTTCCGACTCCAAGTGGATCAGCCCCTTGCATGTGGTTCCCAAGAAGACGGGCATCACGACTGTGATCAGTGAGTCGGGAGAGGAGATTGCTACACGAGTACCCACCTCTTGGAGGGTCTGTGTTGACTACAGGAGACTCAACCAGGCCACCAAGAAGGACCATTTCCCCCTGCCTTTTATTGACCAGATCATTGAGAGACTGGCAGGGAAGAGCCATTATTGCTTCCTGGATGGGTACTCGGGCTACAATCAGGTAGCCATCGCTCTTGAGGATCAGGAGAAGACCACCTTTACCTGTCCCTTTGGTACATATGCCTTTCGACGCATGCCATTTGGGCTATGCAACGCCCCTGCGACTTTTCAGAGGTGCATGCTGTCGATATTTTCGGACATGGTAGGGGAGTGTTTGGAGGTCTTCATGGATGATTTCTCGGTCTACGGCGACGGATTCGACTCCTGTCTTGACTGCCTAGACCGAGTACTCCAGCGATGTATTGAGTATCAGTTGGTTCTATCTTGGGAGAAGAGTCACTTCATGGTGACTCAAGGGACGGTGCTTGGCCACATCATCTCCAACAGGGGCATGGAGGTTGATCCGGCCAAGGTTGATATCATTAGGAAACTCGCACCGCCGTCCAATCTGAGGCAGCTACGGTCATTCCTGGGGCACGTTGGATTTTATAGGAGATTCATTCAGGATTTCAGCAGGATTGCCCGGCCGTTGACTGACCTCTTGACGAAAGACACCGAGTTCCTTATCGATGACAAGTGTCTTTCATCCTTCGCGACTCTCCAGCAGTGTGTGATAGAGGCTCCTGTCCTCCAGCCGCCGGATTGGTCTCTCCCATTTGAGATCATGACGGATGCCTCCGATTTTGCCGTAGGGGCAGTGCTGGGACAGAGGAGGGATAGAGTTCCATTTGCCATTCACTACGCTAGCCGCATATTGGATTCCGCCCAGCGGAATTATAAGGTCACAAAGAAGGAGATGCTAGCCGTAGTGTTCGCCCTAGATAAGTTCAGATCGTATATCATTGGATCTAGAGTGACTTTGTACACAGATCACACCGCTATCAGGTACCTCATGGCAAAGAAGGATGCCAAGGCCAGATTGACGAGATGGATCCTTCTACTCCAGGAGTTCGACATTGAGATCAAGGATAAGCCTGGAGTCAAGAATGTGGTGGCGGATCATCTCTCCCGTTTAGAGCAGCCTGAGGAGACTGAGCAGATTGACCCTATTCGAGATACCTTCCCAGATGAGGCGATCCTTGCTATCGCCTCACTCCCGTGGTACGCCGATATTGTGAACTTTCTTGTTGCTGGAAAAGTTCCACAAGATTGGCCCAGGCAGAGACTTGAGACCTTCCTTGCGAAGGCCAAGTCCTACCATTGGGAGGATCCCATCCTTTACCACGAAGGAGGGGATAGCTTCTGGCGTCGGTGTATTCCTCAGGAGGAACACCATAGCGTCCTCACTTACTGCCACAAGCTTGAGGCAGGAGGACATCATTCTGGGAGGAGAACGGCACAGAAAGTGCTCCAATCCGGCTTGTGGTGGCCTACCCTCTTCAAGGACTCAGATGAGTTCGTGAAGAGGTGTACTGACTGTCAGAGGATGGGCACTTGTGGACAGCGTGATATGATGCCGATGCAGCCCATTCACTTCTGTGAGGTTTTTGACGCATGAGGCATCGATTTCATGGGTCCATTCCCCAAGAGTCAGGTATTCGAGTACATTCTGTTGGCCGTTGATTATGTTAGTCGTTGGGTGGAGGCTATCCCCGCCCGAGCCGCTGATGCGAGGACAGTTTGCAGATTTTTGAGGAAGCACATCATCACGCGGTTCGGGGTTCCACGAGTTCTGATTTCTGATGGGGGATCTCACTTCATCAACGACCAGGTGAAGGCACTTGCTAGTGAGTTCGGCATAGATCATCGTGTTGCTACACCTTACCATCCACAGACGAATGGTCTAGCCGAGGTGTCAAATAGGGAGATCAAGACTATATTGCAGAAAGTCGTCCGCCCTGACCGAAAGGATTGGTCACAGCTTTTGGACTCGGTCTTGTGGGCATATAGGACGTCTTTCAAGACTCCATTGGGCACATCTCCCTTTCACCTCGTATATGGCAAGCCGTGCCATTTACCTGTTGAGCTGAGGCATAAGTCACTTTGGGCAGTTACAGATATTCTTATGGATCCATATGGTATGGGAGACCAGAGGAGGGCAGAGTTAGCTGCCCTGGAGGAGCTTAGAGATACAGCATTCTCAAACAGCCTACATTATAAGGAGAAAGTGAAGGAGTGGCATGATTCTCACATCAGCCACAAGCATTTTGAGATTGTACAGAGAGTATGGATGTTTGATGCGAGGCTACGTTTATTTCCAGGGAAGCTACAGAGCAAATGGAAGGGACCCTACTTGGTCAAGAAGGTACACGACAACGGTAGCATCGACATATCTGAGTTGTCTTCTGAGAGTACCTTTAGAGTGAACGGCCAGCGGCTCAAGCCATTTCTAGATCATGAGCCGCGGGTCGCTGATCTTGCCCCTATTCATTTTGCGTGAGATGTGGTCTTTGACTCACATCTAATGCATCTCACGCCTGAGTTTCACTGATCTTCCGCCTTGTATAGATCCAGATGTCCATATCGCTACAGTCTTTAGTCCCACATCCCTTTCTTCATCTTGTGATTATGCTATACTTAGGGTGCACTTTACCCTAAGTATAGGGGGGATGTGAGACCTTATGGGTATTTCTTTTGTTTCTGCTTACCCCTGTTTTACTGCCTATACTTAGGGATATTTCACCCTAAGTATAGGGGGGTAGACCCTGTACATTCTCCACTCGGTTTTCCCTTAGTATATAGCCTGCTATACTTAGGATTATTTGATCCTAAGTATAGGGGAAGACCCGATACCCGTTTGACTTTTCTATTTTCTTCTTCTTCTTTGTATATAGCCTTTTTTTTTCACTTCCCTATACCTGGTACGAGTTATGTCTTCTTCATCGCTCTTGACTCTGAGGACATCGTTCGAGCTAAGTATAGGGGGTGTGTATATATTTCATATATACTTTAGCCATAACTCGTACTTTGTGTGAGTGTGTTAATAAATAAAATGGCTACAAATCACAAAAATTAAAAAATTTTCATGTACATAAACTTCTTTTATTTGCACATAAATAGCTAGTGTACAAATTATTTTTGTAAAAATGATTTCAAAAATCTTTTGTGTAAAGCTTGTGTAAATATTTTTGTATCAAAATTATGTATATAGTACAAAATTTTTCCAAAATGTTTTGAAAATCAAAAGTTTGCAAAAATCTTGTGTAAATGTGTGTAAATATCTTTTTGCAAAACTTGCACTTCATGCATCATCCATTCATGATTTCAAAGCATTTTTCAAAAATTTTGCATTTGTGTAAATAAGCATATTTTTGTACATATGTATATAGTTTTTCTGGATAATAGTTGACATTTAAACTAGCCTGGAATCAAATTGAGAAATGGAGCTTGATTAAGATCTTAATCCACCTAACTTCTAAGAGGAACCTTATAGGGCTTAGGTTTAAGGCTTTTCAGGTCCATGGTGACTTAATTCTTTGAGTCCACTAGGCTATGATCACATGTCATCTCAATGAGCCTAAGCAGAGCACTTAACAACAACACATGACTCATATAGATTATGGCTTTACTTGGACACCAGCACTATGCACCGAGCTCTCTACGGATGAGGTGGTGAGGAGGCAGTCTTCCTTGACTTGGGGTAGCATATGAGGGTAGTACTTCTAGGCGGAACGTCTCTTCTTCTTTTAGTGAAGGAAGTGCGTCTCAACTTGGTCTGGTTGCCATGAGGTCTAACGACGGGAGTTGTGGGTTGCAATAAAGCTTCAAAAGAGGGATAGTCTACTGGCTCAAGAGGAAAAACTCCTTGTATATATGCTGCACATGTATATGTTGTACAGATGCACTTGAAAAAAAAATGTGCAAAAAGAAAAGAACTCCAAAAAAGTGGTGGGTCTGAGAGAAAATGATAATCCCACGGAGTATGTATATAGAGTTGTCAACCCCTCAGGATCCGGGTACCCGTTTACGACAAAAATTCGCAATAATTCATTCACGTTTAATCGCACAAGTCGCACAAATACAGGGAAAATTTTTTTCGCGCAGCAATGACATTCATTTCCATCACATAACCACAAGGTAAAAGAGACAATGGCACAAAATTTTCTTTTCATTAATATTCATATCAGTTTACAACGTATACAAGGATCTTCCATTACAACATATATCCCAAAGTGTGATACAAAAGAGATAGCATTTACATTATTATCTGAACAAAAACTGAGACAAGGAATTCATACCGTCTCGTATATACTCTGTCTCCTGGAAGCATGTATATCTACTGAGCTGCAGGCTGTTTGCCTGCCACACACAAAATAGGAAAAGAAGAGGCGTAAGCCATTGCTGGTACCTCCTAAAAACTTATAAAAATAACTGGACATTTAATATGTACAAAAGCAAACAAGTAGAAAGGTGGTATAAATAAAATCTACATCTACTTGCGTAAGTAAAAAGGGTTTGTTTGTAATGTGTTTCAAATGATTTCCCCCAGAACCCGGCATTTCCCATATGTAACATATTTATAAAGCAGTTGCGTAATCATAAGTGTATGAGTGTGAATGCATATATGTCAATTTCTTCAGAGATCATGTTGGTGAGTGAAAAATGGAAAAATTGAGTTTTTAGAGATCTATTAACTTATTTAAATTCTTGGGTAGAGAGAATGGTCTTTTGATCATAACTTCTCCAATTCTTAACTTCAACGTTTCAGATATAACTCCAGATGTTGTAGATGTAGATACTGATGATCTAGATATAGAATCGCCAAGTCTGTTTGGCGAAGTAACTCAAGCGGTGAAGAAGCCTACAAAAGGCTCTTCCGTCTCGCCCTCTAATTGGAAGCGCGGTCCAATAGAGGGATAGGTCTACTCCCCAACTACGCCACTGAGACGGGTGAGAGAGACTCCCTAGAAAAGTCGCTCTAGAAAAACAGCCCGACTAGTACGGGCGGACGAGCTCGTACGTAAAAACTGAAAAATAAGGATCCCCCGCCTGGGTATCCTAAAAGACAGGGTCAGCGGAATGGTCTAAAGTCGGGATCCCAACGAGGCGTAAAAACACTGCGAGCTCGCAAAAAAATGAAAAGGGACTGGGATCCTAGACCCGCGCACTTGGCGGCCGCTGCCCTAACTGGGCTTCCTTTCCTCCGCCCAGGTGAGAGTCACCGCGCTCTCGCACAGTCTGGTGTAGAAGTCACCATGACCGGCACTAATGATTTGTTATCACCGATTCCCCGAAAACCAACTATCTCCAAGATTTCAGTGTAATATAGATCACATTAATTATTGCAGATGTTTGTCATCAGATATGTATTTTATAAGGACTGCAACAGTAAGATTTAGTGACTTAAAGAACTACATAAATTAGCCAGATCAACATATTTTTTAAAATGTTTCCAAATAATATGCAACATACTGTCTAGATTTGTAGATTGTCTAGATTTTTAGATTATTGAGAGCATAGTATATCATATGCATCATAACAATATAAGCCACTCCTTTATGAGAGCATAGTATATCATAGTATATAATGGAACACAGTAAGTTTGTCAAAGGCGTACTTTACTTGATCTAATAAATGAATTCTGATGACACCAATCTTATTTCAACCAGAGCTATCAAAATTTTGAATCAACACCAACTAGACCCAAATCATTTGATTATTTGAGTAGAATTAGCTACGTCTAGATCCCTGGTTAGGTTATATGAATAGTAAATATCATAAAATTTTAGGAAAATAATACAAGGTCAAAATCCATATGGATTCGTGTGCTCCCATGGATTCATCATGTACTTCTTTGCTAATATTATTAATATGATTTTATATTAACAAAATCCTAAAAGCATGAACTTGACAATGTCAAGCCGATGCCGCCACTTAGAGACTGACTTACTAGTTTTGGTTGCTATTGGCAAGTAATATGGGAATCTACGTCTAGCAATGCAGCCCGCCTATGGCCTCTAGTCCCCTTCTTGGCTATATCCCCAATTCCAGATAAATTTTCAATTTTTTTTTAAAACAAAAGAAAGCGTTGTTCTTGAATCTATGTTTAGTCATATTAACTGGTTCTCCAAAACAGAATTCTTCTCTAAAGTCTATTTTAGAATATCCTCCAAGGTCCACAGAGACAAACAACATCGGATTTTTATGCAAAACAGTAGCAACCAATTCAGTCTATAATCAACAACATTTAATATCAATACATGAAGAGACCAAATCTATAAAATCTCCATCAATTATAAATATATATAACCTCCTAATATTCTGTGATTAGAAATGTCATTCAACAAATGGAATCATATTAAAGTTTACTTATATACAGTACCTACCTATAATAATTACATGCAAAAAAAATAAATAAAAATCAAACTAAGGTTCTACAATTGAATCGGATATGTTATATTTGTAAGGTTAAAAAATGGACCCCATTATTTACTCTCTTTCCCTATATGCACCACCAGTTCTATTCGAATTCCATTTCAGAATCTCAGCCAAAACAACCCAATCAAGTCTATAGGAAACCCATATGCAAAATCAGCAGCAAGAAGGAATTGAAATGGGTTTAATAACAGGAATGGTAGTTAAAAGGGGTCCTAATTTATACATACATGGTAACAAGATATAGGGAATTTGTTCATGCATGGTAGTAAAAGAAGGAAAAGGGATTGTACATGAATGGCAGCAAATAGGAGGTATAAGGAGGTACCTTTTGGATCAAATTTTTGGAGGGGTGAGAGTTGATCTTGCATGCAGTGCAATTCAAGGACTGTTGAAGACAAGCTCCAGCAGCTGGTGGGAAAAACTTCAGCAGAATTCCAAGAGAATGGAAATTGGGGAGGCCCTCTCACGGCTGGAATAGATGGAGAATTGGGGGCTTTTGGTTGATATTTATAAAGGGGAGAGGGTAGATTTGGTGTTGACAAGTGGGGGGAGAAAATATGCCAAGTGAGGAAAACAAGAGCCAAGTGGGAATTGGAATAGATGGCCAAATGGACGGCTGTTTTGCTTCAACAATTGATATATTCTATATATAAATACTGTAGACAGTAGCCGACTGTTTATCTAAAATAATATTTTTTTTATATTTAAAACGGGTCGTACGCGCACCTCGAGCTTCCGTTTTTGACGCGAAATATCTCGATTTGATCGTCTCGGAATGACGATCAATTTGAGTACAATATTGATATACTTTCGGTTGGGTTTTGAACCCCCGAAATTTTCGGATACGGTTTTTTTTGGGTTTAAATTTTGCAAACTAAAAATATCAAACGAACTCCGATTGACGAACGGTCGATTCCGTTGGTCTCGTATCGTCGAATCGGATCTAATGACGGTCTCGGTTCGTTTTGTGGTTTCTGAATTTGCGTCGTGGCTTTTTCGCGGCGCGCAAGACGAAATGACCGATTTTTGATCGATTTCACTCGAACAACTTTTGATTCACGATCAATAGATCGTTTTAGGTTGTTTAATATTGACCGACAACGTTTTTGGGTTCATTAGACCCAAAATCGGACGAGTTTGGTTTTACGCGAATTCCCGGATGTTACAAGAGTGCAATAAGCAAAGCTTGGTTTCATGTTCCACCTGTTGTAGCTTGCAACAGGGAGACTTGGCTACACTGGTCAAGCTCCCAAGGGTACTTGGCTACACTGGCCTTGACCCATTCTCTTCTTCCTCCTCTTCTTGAGCCGGTTGAACTTGAACTTAGAAGGGAATACCCCGCTCCTCGAGGAAAGAGTGGCCAGATTGAAGTCATAGAGTTACCTTGTTGGGGAGGGTTGTCAAGTTGCCATTTCTGAGGTGGAGAGCTTAGACTTCACATTCACAGGACAAGAAAAGATTCATGGTCTTCAGGGTTTGTGGTTGATGACTTGTTCTGATCTGGAGCATTGAGGAGTCTTGGTTATAGATTAGTGGAACTTAGAGGCTGTTGAGTTTTAAGCTTAAGTCTAAATAAGGTTCCGACACATTAATAATCCAAAGATCTGATCGAGCTCCATACCCCAATTTAATGAAGGCAAGTTTAATAATCAACCTTGATCCATGTACATCCTCTTTTTCTTTTTCTTTCTTTCTTTTTCACTTCTTTTTCAAATAAGTATTTGCTAAGGGACTAGCAAAGTTAAGTATAGGGGGGTGATGAATACTCATTCATCACTCTTTATTCTTGTATTTTAGCTACAAAAACCTTTGCAAATGCATGTAGATATATGTAAATACAAATAATTACCAAAAGCATGCATTGTGTAAAAACCTATAATTAGCATGTTTTTGTGCAAAAATAAAAGAATAAAGATTAAAAAGAAAAAGAGGGAAATATTTAGGATAAATATTGAGCAACCTAACCCAAGGAGGGCTCAGCATGGGCCTGACCGCATAAAAGCCAAAGTAGAGGGAGATAGGGGCTCATGAGTGTAAATATTTATGTAAATATTATAAAAATATTTTCCTCACCAAAAATATGCTTGTAGATACTTGTATATATTTATAAATATAAAATCAAAAGAAAAATTTAAAAATAAAAAAGAACAAAAATACTCCTTTCACCATGTACATAAACCACTCCTATGTAATTTATTTTAACCTTGTAAATAAATAAAATTATTTTCCAAACTTTTTGTAAATAGTCTATGTTATATATTGAAAATAAATAAAATAAAAACAATTAAAATCAAAACCAAATAAAAATAGCAAAATTAAAAATACAAAAATACAGTGTACATATACCATGTATATAAATGTATATATGTATTTATTTTACTCATGTATATAAATAATAAAAATAAAATAAAAACACACTTTTATTCCTTATTTTATAATATAAATAAATAAAATATAAAATTGCATAAAAATAATAATAAAAAATCAAAAAAATCAAAAACCCTAATTGTGTACATATACCTATATATTACATACTATGTATATACCTTATTTTTATTTCCAAAAATTAATTAAAAAATCACTAAAAATAGAAAAAAATAAAATAAAAATATTTTGTGTTTTGAGTTTTTGCAAATTCGGGCCCTAGCTACCCTTAATATTCATTTCAAAACTCAGCCACGTGGCCCATTCCTATTGGGTCCTGGGGATGTTGACCGCCCGGTCAACTACCCCCCAGGACCACCTTCTGCGGACTTAAGCGCCCGATCCGACTTCCCTAATTTCCAGCGCCTAAACCCGATTGAATCCCACCTAAACCCCAGGTCCATTTTGATCTTGACATATCCGACATCCTCGCCGGGCATCCACCTTGGGATCCGCGCGCCACCACGACCTACCCGAGCCATCTTTCTCGGACCCCTCCAGCATACTTAAGCGAGCTCCGCCACCTCATTTGATCATCTTTGGCCATTTGCTTCGTTCTCCAGTGAGCTCCAGAGAGTGCGTGAGGTGACAGCTCGCATCTGAGCCTGTCGAAGTGAGGAGAGGGAGCTTCGCCATCGATCCGGCGAGCCCAGCCGCCGTAGCTCCGCCCACCAGCGTGAGCTCCGAGCCTCGGACCGAGACGATCCTCGAGGCGACGACCCGAGAGCTTCCCAGCTCCTA